>NTHP01000296.1:640627-674164 GCA_003416845.1 Oplegnathus fasciatus | reverse complement strand
TCTCTTTGGCCTTTTCTCTACATTTCTCTATCTGTCTCCCACTCTTGGCCCCCAGCCACCAGGCCGACAACCTTGACTGTAATCCTCCTCCGCGCGGTGTTTCCAAGTGGCTGAATGTGCGACTGAATTAATCATGGGTGTTCCCATCGCAAACAATAGACCCAGACATGTTATGCAGCAATAACGGCTGGCGTAATAGTCAACGACTGGCCGGTCATCAGCATTTATGAAATGTACATTCAAACAACACTGGCCACTAGACGCTCGGCGAGACACATGAGCGCAACAATATTTACCTTGATGACTGTACCGAGGGCTGGGCTGTTTGTCTGCAGATTACATTGAGCATTTACGTGTTGACCTCTGAACCCAGGCAGCTCTCTGAAGGATTTGTGGCCTAGGAGGGGACTCCGACTTATCATCTACCTGGGACTGTAAATGTGGGTCCACGCCCTCTTCCTGTTCATGAAGTGATGCATAGCATGCTCTCCACTATTGCACCATACGGGCTGACTCAGGCCATTGGGCCACTGGCTTGTGTAACATTAGCCAAGAGCTGTTGTATTTTGCCCTAGGTTTTAGTAGCGTGTGAAGGCGTAATGTGAAGTACAACTGTACACCAAGTACTACAATGCACAGCGTCATCAGTGTAAGACATACAGGAAGATATATACTGTAGGTGTGCAGTTTCCGTGGAATATTGCTTCATATGGGATTTTTCAGCAAAGGTGCGGTTGTCAGGAAAAAAATCCAAAAAATCCAAAAAGTGACTTTTTCAAGGTGAACGATTCCTTCCAGAAGTGTTTGAGGACGTATAAAAATACTCTGCTTTGAAAAAATAGCTTGTGTCTGATATGGTTTCCCCACAAAAATAAATAAACAAGTTAAAAGTTCCTAAAATCACGTCTACTCCTTCTCCCCCATTGAAGAATCCAGAATCTGTGCATATGCAAATATTGTTCAAAAGTTTAACTACTGAACAATCACTGTTAAGTCCATCCCCAGTGTACGTGCACTGGAGGCTTCAACTTTCAACATCACACTTGCGTAACGCCTGCTCGCTGGACCACGACTGGCTTCCAAACTAGTTGTGATGTCACGAAATCCTGACAAATGCGCAAACAGCCTTTTAGTGTCAAACTCTGCACGTACATCATTCTGCACAGTGAAGCTCAAACATCCCAATGAAGTAACAACAAGCAAAACACACTTTTGAGCAGAAGGAGGGCTGTAAAGCCTGGCTGTGGGCACTCATGAACTTATAATACTCAAGTAAACAAGGGACACCAGAATTTCATTTGGCCATATAGAGCAAATGTACAAACACTTGGGTCTCCATAGCAGACCCACTGCCTGATTTAGCCTGATCACATGGGTGAATTTAGATAAAGATTTCACCTTGTTGAAGATTTAAATTAGATCCAATGTGGAAGTTATCAACCTCAATTTCCAACAGGGACAGTCTGGTAAAACGGTGACTATGCTTTGTAAGATTGTGCAGTGGGATAATGAAACAGCCTATTACTGTAGGTGACTGCAGAATGTGATGGTTATCACGTAAATGTTACGAAACCTCGTGAGGTAAAACTACACTTTTATAAAGTTTCCTACCTGGTGTCATGGTATGGAAAGCAACATGGAGCAAGTGTTGAAATACCAGTACGCCCCATTGTGCAACATCACCCTGCATGTGTGTGGACATGACTCAGCCCACTTGAATGTGGAGGACAACACTGTAATTCTATGGTGCAACATGTAAAACCTGCACTGCAGTCACTTGGGATTTTGTAAGCTCCTAAAAACACAGACACACTGCTATGTGCATCCTCCCACCCACCCACACACACACACACACACACACACACACACATGCTTCCTCTACCAGCCTGACTGTACGTCTGCCAAAGTGACACCCACTTTGAAAAAAGCCCATGAGGTCCTGTGTGGTATGCAGGTTTAGGTGGTACATTATAATTACATTGCTTTTGTCACCGTGTGATGTTCCAACAGATGTTCAGAGAGGAAGTGCCCAGGAAGGCGCAGTGCTGTTTATCACAATCTGCCGTGAGTCCTGTAATATCAGCTAAAGATTGAAGACTTTAATACTGCTCCTCCACAGCAAAGAAAAACGGCAGTAAAAATGAAAGCCAACCCATCAAAGCACAATATGTCCAGGCGACAGCTTTGCAGAATGCTCCCCCCTCACCCACACACTCTCATCCAACCCCCTCTCCTATCCCCCCATGTCTTACTCTCCCTCCTCTCCTCCTCACATCCATTTTTCCCCCTTCATCCCTTCTCCTGTCTCCCCGCTCCCTCCTCTTTCTATGCTACCACCACCAGCAGCGCCCGGGCCCAGCAGGCTGCAAGTGGACAGGCCGCGTAGTCGCACTGATAAGCCGGATTCACCGTGACCTTTCTATTGTTCGGACAGCAGTTGGCAATGGCGAGGACGGGAGTCCTTCCAAATCAAATATTTGATTCATAAACACCGGGACCCCTGAGTCAAGGAGGGCCGAGGTCCATGTAATTCCGCCGGAGGACTCTGGGACCTTCGATGCTAGAGAGCCAGAGACGAGGAAGGTGGAAAATCCTCATGAATTGTCTCAGCTCTCGCTCTCTTGCTGCGACTAAATGTCAGGTTTTTAGTGTGCAGCTGGGGGAAAAAAGCAAAAAAGAAAGCAGAGGAGCATCATTTGAATAATGTTTCTGTCAGCTTCTCAGCTACCCCCTCCCGTCCACCCCCCAATCCTACTTCACTCTCCCCTCGGTTCATCCTCACGTCCCCCTGGGAGGAATCTGCTACGATTTACTGCAACACACAGCATGCTCTACATACACAATCCACACTTACACCGCATGCATGTGCACACACACGTGCCAGATCACCATCGTGCCTGCTGAATTGAGGCAAAGTAGAAATTTTACTGGGTTGGATTTCAAAGTGAACATCGATTGAATTCCCCACTGTTTCCCACTGTGATATAGTGTGTCCTAATATAGTGCATTTGAAATGAAAAGGGATGGTCTTGCATGGGAAACATTATTTCAAAGGCCACTGCTGCTATTTTGGCTGAATATCAATGTTTCTCTCAGATTTTGATCCCATGCAGCACTATTGTATGGGTTTGATATCAGAGAACAAAGGTTATAGCCCAAGGCGAGGTTTGATACTAGCCTGTATTCCCCAGTGCAGGCAAAGGGACATCCACAAGATGTGTCGGTGCTCCTGTGTGCTTTCTGCACAGCGGAACGTTTTTTTTAAATTATATTTCATCTTTTTTTGTTCTATATGGAAAAATATCTTCCTGCGTTGTAACAGAAGGGCTTAGGTTGATTTGGTGCGTTTATTTCTCCACACCCAGACGTCCCATTTAAAATGATTAGAACTGCTACCTTTCAGTACAGTTGGGCGAGATGTTATAAGCAGTAACATACGCAATCACATGAGATCCAAACCTGATAAATAAAACTCAGCGAATGCAAAAGGGAAACGTAGGTCTTTTTTATTTACTTTTATGTTCCCTTGTTATCTTAAGGGCCGTTATACACTTAACACAAGTGTGAGAAACAATGGATACCTGAATATCAAGATCGGCAAGTCCCTGGTGGAGAATTGACAAGATAGTCGTATAAAGTGGAATTAAACTAAACAAGCATTTGCATAAACTTTAATATGCCTTTAAAATAGCATCAACAAATGCTGTTAAATGAACATCGGCATTATAGCGAGGTCACTAAATAATTTTTATAGTTCAATCACAGTGACACAGTATGTATTTACTGAACATGAAAGGAGCAGGAAGGGTTGCTTTAGAGTCCATTTCTGAGGCTAATTTAAAGGGATACACCTGGTTTTGGGAATATGGATATTGTTAATCTGACTTTCTGTCCATTATTGTCACAGCCTTATACATGACAGAAATGTCTGGATTATTTTATGTTTATAACCAAAAACTGCAATCACGATACAGTCTTTAGTCCTCAAATGATCAAACTAAACTGTGGGGTAGATCTGGTATAGTTTAACCTGCGTGACAGGTAAACTACCTTATATAACAAACCAGGTGAAAAAAAGGGGTGAGTTTATGTCGCTGCTAGAAGACTAAAGACAGAGAACATTATGAGGATATTGCCTGGTTAGAAGGAAAGGTCATAAAAGTTGCCAGGTGTGGAATCAAATCATCTGAGAAGACGTGAGAGGATTTAAGTGTCTGTTAAAGGAAAATACCAGCACTGGCTGAGTGCTTTTTTGCCTCATTCACTTCATCACATTTCTTGCTTTTTATTTTCTCTTTCCCATCACATAGATGAATGACAGAATTTTGGGGCCTGATCTTGAAACTCATATACTTTAAAGTATCATTTCCTGAAGTGAATGCTGATTTCAGTTGATACCTGGTATAAAACCAAGTTTTCCTCTTCCTGCCGGAAACCTAAAATTGAAATTTGACTGGATTTAATTAACATGTTATATTTATAGACATGTCTGCCAAAAAGATGCCTGATGCTGATGTGCAATCTAACTACAACGTGAAAGGCGATAAATGTTTTGCAGCATTTTTCACATCCTAAGGAGGAGATCCTCTTGAGTAGAAATGTTAGAGATAAGTGGCAAAAGTCAGTCACAACAAGGTGAAGTGTAGGTGAAATGTACCTGAACATCAAAAAAGATGAATCAATCCGTAAGGTAGGCACTGTACAGCTGAAGATCATCAAAGAACCAGGTAAGACCACCAAGGATCAAAGACTCAAAGACCTTCATATGACACACTCACTGTGATATCATGCTTGTAAGCAGCAGCATATGTACAACAGCTGATATTGAATCATACAGTCTCCGTATAAGTGATACAAGATGTAAGTGAAGTACATACTTCCCCTCATGTCGGTTATGTAATTTGCAGACAGAGAGATCCAGGTTGCTTTAAATAGCTGCTGTGGGGCTGCAGTTCTGCGTAGGACAGATATAGACACTGGGCTGACTTGTGTCATCATTTAAGAGAGCCAAGAATGTCCACACTGCAGACCACTGGCCGAGAAACGCACACGCTGTGACATTTACAGCAGGTAAAAGAAGATCCAGTCATGCCGATCATTTAACACGTGTCACAGATTTTAAACATAATATGTGCTGTGTGTTTGTATAATTGTCGAATAATATTATATACAGAGGATTCTTTAACGTCAGAGGTAAAAAAAATAAAAAATAAAATTGGAGCTACTTGACATATTTTTTAAGCCATACTAGTGGCATGTCAGTCGTTTCACCCAGACTGATCCCCTGACGTTTCAGCTTGTGTCACCAGCAGGTTCGTGTTTGGTGAAATACAGTATCTTGACAACTATTTCATGGATTGCCGTGGAATCTGGCACAGGTATCTATGATGCCCAGAGGATGAATTTTAATTTAAATCTGGCTCATACATACCTACAAAACTAAATCACATTCACATCAGCCATTGTCATTGTGAGCGTGTTGTCATGCTACTGTTAGGATTTAGCTGAAAGCACCACTGCGCCTAAGGAAAGCCTCACAGAGCAACCACAGTAGCATGGCTGCACACTGTTAAGTCTTGTTAGATTATATGGTCATGTATTTTTCAGCAAGACCAAACCAGCTACAACGGACCTCAAACACATTGTCCAGGTGTTCGGTTCAATCAGATGCTTCTCCTACAAAGGCATAATGAGTGCATCTGGCTGTTCCACCGATACAGTGTATGTAAAATGTAGTGCACAGGCAGGTGATTTAACTTGTATTAAAGTGCTGCATGTAGTTCTTCTCATTTTAACATGACAGCTGTGGTCAACGGTTCATGCACTGAAAGAGGTAAAATCAACTCTCTGTGTTAAACAGCGCAGTGCAGGAGGAGAAAAAAACGATTACTATTCCAAGCCTTTAAATGAATTTAAAAACAGTTACTTTAGTGCATTTGCAATTCAATCACTGTGTCTCGGATTAATGCAGAAAATGCCATTTGCATTCCTACTTCGAGCTGAGCTGGGCACACTGATGCATGCAAGGATCACAGAAACAGCTACTTTATACGATATTCCTCCGCGTTATTATCATTCATGATCACCTGTATAGCTCATTACTGCCTGAGATCTTTGAGGCATAAACCTTCAGTGCAACATATGGACCGTGTACAGCGTGTTGTAGGAAAAAGCAGCGAGCACACTGTACAGAACAGTAGGACGAAGATTTGATGCTGCTGAGATCCCTCCTGCTGTTCCGACACTTCCCTCTGAGGCTTTAGTATGTTTTCATGATGCAACATGCTTGGCAGCTGGCAGGGTTGCGGAGCCTTGTCCACTCCAAGTAGAAGACACGGCATAAGCCCTAATGTTTTGTGACTAGAATTTTGATCATTTAAAATCTTTCTTTCACACTTGTTTTCTCTGCTCTCCCTCCCCTTCCTCTCTCTTTTCTCTCCAGTTCTCTCCGCTTCAGCCTCTCTGTCTGTGTAAGTCACAGAATCACAGAATAATGAGTTCCTCATCCTCCTGCGGTGAGCCGCGTTCACTCTTGCAACCCAGGGCTTCTTTGATATAGATTCTGTTTAAATCAGCCATCCCACTTATTGTTGGCTTTCCTTGAAAGGTCATACTCTCATTAAAACCAATCAACACTGGAAGTTTTAAGATCACTTTTGCCCTTTTGAAAGGACGCTGAGAGACGATTTCTGCCTGTGGAACAGATTATCCTTTCAAATAAGAATCTGACCACAAAAATGTGAGATTCTGCAAGATCAAAGACACTGAGGTGGACGATCCATATCTCACACTGATTTTATTCCTGAAATTAAATTAGGTGGCACCGCTGTCACGCATGAATTGTGATGTTACTAAATAAAATGAGTTTCATTTAATGGAAAACAAGGAAATCTATGTCAGTGCAATACGTGATATTTAGGCCCGAAGCCATATCATACGAATGACCGTGTGTCTGCATGTTGTACCTCCATAGTAACAGAGATTAAATTAGCACCGCAGTGCAAAGAAGGTATGCTGTCTGGTATGCACGCTACAATATCGTGTTTACCCACAGTTACCAGCTCTGACTTCACATGCATCCAAACAGCAGAGACGCAGCTCAGACTTCTCTGTGGCCTGAATATGCGTGACTATATGACTGTAGCTGACGCTGCACCGGGCACAACAGGCCTGTCAAGCTTCGGATTTCTCCATATGTTGAAGTGGTGTGCGTGGTTCTGTAATAACAGGAATATTTGGTATCTCAAAGAGTCTGCAGAGTGGCGTCTATTTTATCGCCTTACCACAACCAAAAACACACCAGCAAACGTTAGCACGCCCGACTAACTAGCTAACTAACTAAAGTAGTAACATTATCTTACTTCCAAAGCCAAGTGCCATATCATTAGTTAACAACAATATTATGTGGAGTTACAGGTTAAAAAAAGGCCTCAATTAGCCAGGGAGCGTTATCTCTCCAGTTCTATTTAGTCTTTGTACAAATTAATGTAAGGCTAACTCATTTGATGTTTTCAATGTTAAGTTTGCGGATGATACAGTGATCGTTGGTTTGATCACTGAAGGCGAAACAAAGTATCGTGGATGTGTGGAGGAGTTTGCTGATTGCTGTCACGCTAGTTTTCTTCAGCTTAATACCAAGAAAACGAAGAAAATGATCTTTGACTTCAGAGCGAGCTGGACACACCAACAAGTAGCTATTAGTGGTGACTGTACTGAAGTTGTGAATGAATATAAATATCTAGGGACAGTAATTGATGAAAAACTGTCGCTTACAGGAGAGGATTACAACGATTATACTTCATGCGGAAGCTTAGACAGCTCGGACATATAGGCCACTGGTTCTTTTATATCGCTCATTTGTGGAGGGTATTCTAACTTTCTGCTTTATTGCTTGGTATTTATCACTGTCTGTAGTTGACAAGAACAATCTAAATACAATTGTGAATATGTCTGGTAAGACTGCAGGTCAACAACAACACAGTATGACGCTGCTTTGTGAGTCCCGAGTGGTGGGAAAGGGCGGGCAATCCTCAGTGATGTATCACACCCTCTCTATGGTGAAAATGAGTTGTTACCATCAGGACAGACGGTACCACCTCTGTGGACTACCTGTGCCCAGAGAGCCTTCATACCTTCCAGTATATCTCTCTTAAACAAAGTGATATGAGGTGTGTGTCTGCACTGTGTTGTTAAATGTCCATCTTTCATTGTAAGGTCTTTTTCGGTTGTGGTTGTATTTGTCTGACAGTTGCCACAGACACAGAGAGAATTTCCGGAAGGGTAATAAAACGAAACTAACTACGACTAATAAAATCTGCAAGGGACAGTCGTCATTTAAGCGGGCAAAATTTACGGCCGTGAGCTAAAAATAAGAAGTTGCTTTCGTTTACTGTTGTGTGAGATCAAAGATCCATTGTTTCAAAATTAGGGAAGAATTTCGAGCAGTAATTCAGCCACTGATACCACCGTAAACTGCATATGTGCGGAAGAAAGGTTAACCAAGGAAAGCTGGGCTTACGGTCAATTATGTGTTATCTAATCAGAAAAGACATAAAATTTAAAACGTGTCAGAATCCTGGTGAGTTGCCAGAAGACTGAGCCGTCCCACCTTTTACCGCTGATAGCAGTGTGACTTTGTGGTTGTGTGGAGAGACAAATACTCCCACACACTGCTCTATCTCTGAGTTTATCTTAAGATGAAGCCTAGACAGTCTGCGGCTCATCAGTGACGTCACGAATCACGAAAAATACCCAGACGAGTAGTATTAGATCCTGCTGATTATGATAACAACGCTTGATAAAGTGTGAGTGTTCGGTGTGGACAGGAAGGCAGGTAAGGACTGAGAATGAGACAACAAACTAATTATGAAATCAAGATGTATCTCTCTGCCCACAGAAGTAGAAATACAGGAGGAAACCAGGAGCTGGGGATTGAGAGATTTGATTAAAAAATGGAAGGGTTGGGTAACAGACAGCAGTGTTTACTGCTGAACTCAGTGAACTTAATAGAGATTCAGATGCAGAGGATAAACATAATCCCACAGTTGAACTTAAAGTGACTTCAAAAATAAATAACCATTATTTCCATGATGACTGTCATCATCACCAACTACCCACAACAACTGTAATAGCTTTTGGTTGAATTATTTATGTGTGATATATTCAGGTGGCACTGTGAATTATACACTGGCTCCCCTCCTTAAAAAGAACAAGAAAATATTTGCAACAGTTCCAGCAGTGATGAATGAGGCCGTACCGTTGAATTTCCAAAATAAAGGAGTGAAATAACATGGGCGTGTGAGGAACTCCATGTGAATGAATTGTTTTGGCTGCGATCCAGAGAGTTCCTCCGGCAGAGCCAGTTAAAACACAGATAGCGGTACGGCTCATTGTTATGTTGGGATCCGCCCCAGAGCTGGGATTTGTACGTATAGTACAAAAGCAGGGAAATTAAATAGGATGGGGTGATGTGACAGCGGGGTTATACGGGGTGAGGAGATGTCCTTGGGGAGAGGAGGTGAAACTCAACAAAGGCCTTCACAAGCTCAGACAAGTACAGTGAGCTCTGCTGACGGTTTTGAAGGAAAACACCGGTGTAGCCCACCCACCCATATATGTCATTAAAGTACTCTGTTTACTACTGTGGCTTCACTATTAGGAAAGAATGTGCAGGAGCAGGGTGATGCAGAAAACTCAAATTTAGGTGTTTTTTAACTTGTTTGCTTTCTTTTCGAGAGTTAGATGAAAAAACTGTTACCACTCTGATGTCTGTACGGTAAATATGAAACTAGAGCCAGCGGCTGGTTAGCTTAGCTACGTGCAAAGACCAGAAGGGGGAGAAACAGCTAGCCTGGCTCTGTCCAAAAGCTTAAAAGATCCCTCTACCTGCACCTCTAAAGCTCCGTATTAACTGTCAGCAACTTAACTGGCAACCTCATGAGGTGAGAGACTCCAGAAAGTCACTGCACCCAGCCCAGAAATGGTCTCGGACATAACCCATTGTAAGACCACGACTTGTTGTTTTTACACCTTGGTGTTTGTGCTAGCTATAATATGTTAACTTGTGAGCTTTATAGGTGCTGGTAGGTGAATTATTCTACCTTTAGACAGAGCCAGGCTAGCTGTTTCCCCCTGTTTCATCTTTATGCTAAGCTAAGCTAACCGGCAGCTGGCTCCAGCTTCATATTTAACTGACAGATATGACAGTGGCGTCTCATTTAACTCTCCACCAGAAAGCAAATAAACATACTTCCCAAAATGTTTGAACTATTCCTTTAACTTAATTCTGCTCTGTGCACTGAGGAAATTCTCTGACCTCTTGGGAATCTATAACCTTTCACTGGATAATGCCTGGCATTCACACTAGAAAGAAGACATTTTGTAAATATAGGGTTTCCATCCAGCAGCCACAAAATGTTACACCTCATTTCAATTCCTCCCAAACTTGCACATCAGCTAGATGGTTACTGTGTTGCAAAATACATAAGCCTGTATTCAAGATGCTAATGCATTTTGCATGCCAACACTGTGGAGTTTTATCGCTCTGCAACATCGAGGTGTAAATGCATCGGAGAACACATGCAGTTTCCATAAAAGATCAATTGAGCGGTAGAGCCCCCCCCCCTCCTTCTCTTCCTAGTAGCTGTTTCACAGCGAGCCCTCCAGAGATAAGCCTGTCCTTCATGTGCTGTGTCTAAGCACAGAGCCCAGATTACATGGCCATGGAGGATTCCCTACTGGCTGCCTGCTCTTCTACCACATCTCCTGGACATAAACAAGGAGGATGCTGCAGAGAGTGAACAGGCTTCCACTGTGCTCTGCGTCTTTGTAATCTTGTACAGGCTGTGTATCTTTGTAATCCCATATGCCACGACTGCAGTTAGAATGGCCTCGGTGCTGCGAAGGATCCATGAGTACAGAGCCTGTGGACTGTGTACTCTAATCACCAAGGCACCTTATGAAGAGCTTACACCTCCACGATACTTTTGCTTCTCTGCTATCAGTTTATGGAACTGCCTGCAAAGCAAAAACTACACTATTATCTCCTATCAATAGGATGGGAGTGAGAAGCTTACATAGGAGCAAATCCTAAGTATTTCCAAGGTAGAATCTATGATTTTTGATCTTTAATGTGTTATATGTCCACTTATTGTTTTTTTGTCTTTAGGTGATGCTATTTTTATATTTTAAGTAGTACTTCCTTGCAGTGTTTGCAGGTCAGAGACGTGGTTGTAGCACTGCAAAACATCTTACAGGGAAATTATGGTGTATTTCAACCTGCTGTATTTCTCATAAATGTTCCTATTGTGGCTCCATGACTTGTACTTTGCACTCGCCACCTCTGTTGTAGAGATTCAGGGAAATGAGGACTCTTACAGCTTTCCAAATAAACATGTTTTTTACATGAATCATTTCAAATGCTTGCCTTTGAGTGACTGAAAGTAAACACAGAAAGTAGTCCCCTGGAATAGACATAATGGCCAACTGCATCTAACTAAATATATCTGAATTGTCCTTGAAGGAGGAGGTTGGAGGTGGACAATTGGGTGTTCAAAATGATGATGCAGGCAACGGTTTGCATCCTGTCTCCAACCAACAGTCAAGGTTGTTTTGCTTTTTGGTGTCTGTTTTTTTAACAATAACCACGATCCAGCCCAGTCATTACATCCATATTGGATGATTCACCTCAAGACTAAAAGTTGACATACAGTAAATCAATACCAGAAAGTAAGAATGTGCGTAAGATGGAGTGTAGCACATAAGACTTTCATGCAGGTGACCACAATGTCTTCCCAACATTACATGTGTTTTAGTTGCCTTACCCTAATCATACCTTAGCCATAGTTTAGTTGACATAACCATGCCCATGTGATGTGGGACCCCTCGTTCCCAGAACAAGGTCTTTGGCCCTTAAACACTGACCTCAAAAACACTACAATGGTCCATTTTTGCAGATTCAGAGATATTTTTTCAGATATGTTGACATTTGTTTCATATATTTTAATAACAAAGTAAGTGCATGTCAACAGCTTTTAAATATACTGTAGCATCATTTCTGTATAATCCATTTCCCCTTATGGTTTTAAAAAATACAGTAGAGTACAATACTACAATACTGATAGTAAAAGCATACTCAATTTCACATGACAGTTGAAAGCTCTTTATTTGTTTGTATCCTGACAACTTATCTGAAAGGTATCTAAGCAGGATCAGAGACCAGTAAAGTTTGAGAGACCCTGCCCTGAGTGAAATATGTACACATTAACTGTTTCATGTATTTATCTGCTAAACAAATCAATTTCACAATGAGCACACTTAATATCATCCACACTCTCCTCAGAGCTTGGACATTTGCATATTACAGTGAATACTTTTCAACATGCACTGATTTGGTCTTTGCATGTTGCAGCAGCATGCTGGCAATACTCTGGTGAAAAAAAAAAAATCCTCCTCCTCCTCCCTCTTCTTGTTCTGCTCGTCCTCAGATAACTGCCTCCAGCAGAAGATGTCCTGTCGGCACCTGGCACCCAGGGGAAGAAAGGCCTGCTATTCCCCGCCTAACACACATGCACATACACACCCTCCGACTGTGGGCGTCTGTGTGTGATAGGGGAAGAATATGTAGCTGTATGAGCGCGCGTGCTCTTGCACAGCTACTCTGCATGTCTTTGTGTGTACGTGTGTGTTGCACAGTGTGTTTGTGCTGCATTATTATTGTGTGCCTGTGAGCTGGTGTTGTCTGTCAATCTCCCCCTGGTCCCAGCCTGCTCTGGCTGGTTTTATTGAAGCAACAGACAGCGTGGGCACACACACACACCAGCTCGGAGCAGCCCTGATCCCAGGCTGATAGAGACAGACAGAGACTTGGTGAAGTTGAGAGAACAGCCTGGGGTTGTCTGCAGACCACGGGGAATACGCCCCCGAGTTACAANNAAAAAACTGGAGTAGAAGCCAAAAACTCTGCTACACCCCCCGTCTGCTAACACTGCCATTCAGCTCTCCGGCTGTCTACTACCTGCCTGTCTGCCTCCTGACTGTCATGCAGTCCATCAGCTGCTTAATCAGTCACTCTTTTTACCTTTGCATTTATTTAGCAATCTCCATTTGGGTTTTTTTTAGCATTTTTTTGTCCATGGGCTTAGTTGGTTGCTCCCTTTTGTTCATCAGTGCCATCAATCTTGCATGGAGAAAACCAATGCATCAGCAGTGTAATTTTGTAATCAGCACAGCGAGGAATACAAATCAGATCGGCAGCAGGGCCGTAATGCATGTAATCCATCAGAATGAAAGTGTTACAGACAGCTGATAAACATGCATTTTTGAGGTGATTAATTGACTGAATAATAGATTGATCTCTCCGTATACTCACAGATCTAGAGTTTCTTTCTTTCTTTTATGCAGACGTTCGAGGATGGACTGGCTGTGTGAATACGGGGGACAAGCATAAGGACTATAAAATCATATTTCCCATCAACGGTGTAAAATCAATTTAAATATACAGACACTTTGGGATGAAGCATCGCGGAGCTGATGCTTTTTTTGTTTCCACTGTAGTGCTGCAGGCTTTGCAATATGTGTCTGATTGGGGCATTTCATTTTGTTTACGCCATTTATTTATTTTATTGCTCTCTATTGGTGGCTATTAGGAATTTTAACTGCATCATAGAACTTATCTCTTCGTACACAAGTCCCCCCCCCCACCCACTCCCACAGCAGCACCACCTCCACTCATTTTGAGCTACAGTTTGGTGGCTTGTACTTGACAGAAACAATGAAGCTGTACTTTCACGCGGAGACAAGTAAGCGAGCTAATTAGAGAAACATCCAAGTAAATAGGTAATATATCACTGCGCTAAATGCTGCGACAATAACGCCGCTCTGGCATTTCCTTCCATTTGCTTTTGTTGGCCTGAGAATGAAGCTTATTAGTCTTCATAGCTGAAATGTCTCTTAATGCCGGTTTCTAGCTTCCAGCAGCGTTCCCCGCTGTTGAGCAGTTGAAAATGCCAGCGGGTGGGGTGAGGGTTGTGATGGGGGTGGGGGGGGAGCACCTGGCAAAGTAATCATTGATTCATTGGTATCGATCAGCAATGCTAGATATAGATATATGAGGGTCATTTCGTGCTGCGCCGCAGAAAGAATAATCTTACTGACTGCTCCTTCATTCCGACTAGCGTTTATTCTCACTTCTGCAGAACTGGCGGCGGTGCCAACACAAGATGTAGCAATTGACATTGTTTCCCCAGCAGTCAAAATATTGGGCCCGCGCTGCCTGGCCCAGCTGTGGCTATCTCAATGAAAGATTGATGAGGCTCTTCAGGTAGATACAAAGCTAAGTGTCTTGTTTATTAATGTGCTGTGATTGGATCCATTAGCTGCCTTGTGTAAACTAATCGCCGTATAATGTGTGTTGTCATTTCAGCCTAACTGCTGATAATGTATTCCTCCCCCGACTTTGCAAATGCTGTTATTTTCTAATAGACTCATAGAAATAATGTTGTGTCAGGAGTAAGGATTTTTTTTTTCTTCCCATCCGGTCTGCTGAACAGTAAGCATGTTTCACATTCACATTGATTGCTGAATTTGCTGTATGCTCCAGCTTGCTGTTCTCTGATATGGGCAGTAATATAGAGATTCAGTGCAGAGTGCTGCAGATTTGGACAAATCAAGTTGTGATAAAGCCTACCTTTTCTATTTCATTCCATCTGGTGGAGTGCTGATTTACTGCCAATACAGGAAGGGGTGTTTAGCTCTAAATGCAAGGAGTTTGAAAATGAAAACAAATTGTGTCAAAGCTCAGTTGCATCCTGAGATATTACTGCAGACAACCTTTCCCTTCTGCATGACATGACATCCAAAAACACATCAGCACCGTGGCAACGCCGGGGCTGAGGATTATTGACTCGTAATAGCAGATCTAATAGTATCGCTTTCACAAAAGGATAAAAAACAGCCTCGCAGAACCATAACAGTATAATAACCACACTGGCTGACATCCAGCTTGCCATCTTCGGGGATCAATTTCTTCAAAGCATAATGTATCTCTTTTATTCTCCGTCTGAGATGCAGAGTTGGTGATCTCAAGGTGCGCAGCGAGACTTTGAAGTGCAAAAGAGTCAGAGATGGAAGATTCAACAGCCCAGGTTTCTCCCCCCGCTGAGATACTCTGACCTCAAGTGAGCAGAGCGAAACTGAGCAAATTGAAAATAAGTTTAGTAGGGCACGCCACAGCTCCACGTATATACTGGAAAGTAAACCTTGTGGAACTACCTGTCAGAATCGATTTGCAATGCCAATGAATTTCAAAGACTTATCGGAGGCTTTTTAAATGGCTGCCTCTTCCCAAACTCTATGTCAAGTGTATTTACTAGAGATATGTCCCATTTTTATCATCGAATAACTCATTTCCCTGATAATTTGCACTTTGGAACCTGGCCCAGCAAACTTTTGTAAGATAAAAGAACCTCAATTTACAAAATCACAAAACTATAAAGTTGTTATTCCTGTTTACACCCTCTTACCTTCATCACCGTATCATTTATGAAGTGACAGGTGTGCTTTGCATCTCTGCAACATATTCACCAGTTCATTATACAGACAGTCTATAAATAAAACTGTGGCCTGTTCTTTTTGCAGCAGGTTCACGCCAAGACGGCAGCCAGTCGCATGGGAACTCCACTTCACAAGGAACAGCACAACAAATATTGCGCATGGAGAGAATGAGGGAACAAAAGAGAGAAATAGTGTGTCACTCAGTTTTTTTTTTTTTAGCAGCAGCACACATGCCACAGAGCGTACCACACGCTGTGGCGCTACAATAGCTGTTTGAGAGTTGAAGCTAATGGACAGGTCTGAACCTCCGCTAAGGGTCTGCTCTGCGTACGCCTTTGAGATTATGGACGTTACAAATGTAAACAACCCGGTTGGGGGCCGCAGTCGCACAAAAGGTTTAATAGTCAGATAATGAGGCCAAACACATGTGACCTCCCGCCTTTAATTTAATTGAAACGGTCTGACTTTGTTGTTTTCATTCATTACCCAGTAAAAATGCTTGCCTGAAAACGACTGATGATAAAAGATATATTTAGCTGATATCATAAATGGCAGTTCTGGAAAAACACATGCAAATAATCACAGCAAACACCTCTCCATCTGCACCACGAGCAGAACAGAGAACATTTGCTCAGTTCCTGTGCTCGTTCTATTGTCCTAATTATAAACACACCTGCAATTCTTTCCTTCCTGCGCCAAGGTTCCCACAAAACCAATCGGACGAGCTGAAAGGGAGAGTCATAATGATGTAATTACTCCTCCAGGTTCCCAGGATACACTGAAAAGAAAACAGAAGGGGGAAGGGGTGGGGGGGATGCAGGACCGTGGCTAAACAGCAAAGCCAGTTTCGGTGCTCTTTAAAGCCGACTTGGGTGTAAAGCGATTCCGGATTACCCTGATGCATGATTTAATGGCACATTCTCCATTGGTTCAGCCCACCAGAGTGCTCTGCACGGAGTAATGGGGGTGTTGCCTAGTCTGGGAAGCAAATCTGGTGGTTGTTTTTGAGAAGAACTTCTTTGATTCAAAGCTGTTTGCAAGGCAGAAATATTCTAATTGGATGGATTAAAAGTCAGAGGGTGGGGCCAAAGATCAACAGCCTAATGTTACTCAGTGTTGCCAATTTAGCGACTTTCTTGCTCGATCTGGCGACTTTTAAGACCCTTTTAGCGATTTTTTCCCCCAGATTTTTTTTAAAACATTTTTTAAAATCTTATATATGTAAATACTTACGAAATGATGACAAATGTAGTACATGATGTAATCTGGCGACATCTAGCGACTTTTCCAGCAGGCTTTAACTGCTTTCCACTGGAAATAGTTGGCAGGACTGGGTACAGTATATTGAAGAGCTGTGAACAGGACAAGTACCAAGAAAGGAGGCAGTCTATAGGTCTAGTCTAAATTTATAGATGATTTACAAACAGCAGGGGGTAGAAAACTCATTGCCACAATGCCATGATAACTTATACGTGGACATTTTCAGTATTTAGAAATAATTTAACTTGCTGTAAACCAGTAAAAGTTTAGTGGTTAATTTGAATGTGGCACATTCCATGTATGAATTTCCTGCTTTTTGCCTGCTGCACAAGGTTGAAGCAAAGAAGTAACATTGCTTCAAAATTCATGCTGTTCACCGTCAAAATATGCCAGATGTGCTACAGTAATGCAAAACTATCCACCACCTGATTGAGGTCCAAGGCTAAATCTGTACTCTGAACTGCAAGGGATGTTTTCTTCTTGGGATATTGAACATCCAATTACTTTTGTGATTTGTGCAGTTTATGGCACAACTCACCTCCTCAGTCACTCTGGTTTGTTTTCTACCCCGCCTGTGCGTGCATCTCACAGTGCCGTTGTTTGGACACCCGTCTATAGCTTTACATATATTTTCACAGCATGACCTTCTGTTAGTAGCTCAAATGAAGAAGCTTTTGGGTCTGCCCGTCTTATTTACCTCCACTGCTGAGATGATTTCTGCCTCCAGAGCAACTTTGCATCTGAGGAATGCCTGTGCAACTAACTATATTTAAATTATGACTGTTTGTAGTTGTCCTTGTGGCCGTTACGGCACTTGAGAAAGAAAAGCTCTCTCGAGAGGATGCAGATGAGGGAAAAACTCTTTTATTGCTTTTGAACTTGGAGTGGTATTCAGTGCTTTTCAGAAATGACCTTCAGTGACTTTGTTTTCAAGCAAGCTGAAGTGTCTTGGGATTTGATTGCAAGCAAAATAACACGACTTTATGTAATGCGGCCAACAACATAGTGAATTTGGAAAATAAAGAAAGAAAAGGCAGATTAGACAAGAAAACACAAAGTGGTGAAGGTTGGTGATGTTTCCTGTAATACTGAGGACTTTTTGTTTACATCCACGAGGTTCAGCCTGGTCTGATACCTGCTCGGGTGGGTTTACTGGAGGGGATTTGGAGAGCACTTGTAAAGTCGAGAGAGACAACATGTAGAAAACAAACAAACAAAAAAAGGCAGCTATTTTGGATGCTAGGGTTCCCGGCACAAGCATTTTACCCAGATTGCCACAAATTAACTTGACTGAAATTAACACTTTTGTAACCAGTGAAAGCACACATAATTAATTTATCAAAGACCCTGACGCACATGCACACAGCATTAGATGTTACACTTATTTTCTGACTTACCCCCCCCCGCCCCCCCCAATTCCTTCTGCATCAATACAAGTCATTCTCACATTAGTGCAGACGCTGGGGTGCACAGCCTGCTCAGCTCCTAAGCCTTGTTTTTTGGTTGTTAGGGGGGATGGCTGTGCCGATGGTGGTGTGTGTGTCTGTGTGTGTGTGGGGGGGTTGCCTCCTTTTTGAAAGTGTGGGTTTTTGATTCGGTGCCATATTCTCTGAAGCTGAAAAACAGCCCGATCAGTAACTCATTTCATATGGATGTGCTCTGATGTGGCAACTGCTTTAGTCTCTGCTCAGTATGGTGCTTTGCTATAGGCACTTTGTATTCATGTTCTGTGTTATTCTTTTCTTCTTGATTATACAATGGCAGTCGAAGCTATTTAGCAGGAGGAAGGAAGCTGGTGCTAATTTGAATTGTTAACTTATTGGTATTTGTCGCAACAAGCGCTTTGACTATCGGCCTTAAAATGTCTCTCAAAACAAAGGACTTGACTTGACTTTGACCGTTTGACACTTTGACCTGTGCTCCGGCTGTACGTGGCTGTCAAAGCAGAGATGTCATGTCCCATTTTAGGTGCTGCTCTCCTTTTGACTATGTTCAAGTGAGCAGATAGTTGTCTTGGGGGGGGGGGATTCCTCTGGGCATAATCAAATCAAAATCCCTGACAATAAACAGAAACAGGAAATAGGAAACAGTATGGCCAATTAGGTGGGCATTTCCCCTCAAAGTCATGAAAAAAAAGAGCCTAAAATAATTTGGATGTAAGCAAAGTGCCTCCCCTCCTTTTTTTAAAAAATTTGAGAGCTCTTTTTGTGTGGTTGCCTATTAGCACTTAATTGAGAGAGTCCTGGGATAAGCTGTGGAAGAATGTGAGTACTGTCCAAGCCGTGGCGCGGCCCCAAAAGGGGGGGGGTGCAAATTCAACCCCCCTGATTACCACCCCTGCCCCGCTCTCCTTCTCTAATTTTTTTGTTTTTCTCTGTGCAAGAGCAACACTGTAGCGTCCGCCAAGCTGCATATTTAGTTTGTTTGACGAGCCAAGGAAAAATGTTTGCTGTTGAGTTTTTTTTTCTTCCTGTGAATCTTCCTCTCTCCTCCCAGCACCGCTACGTCTTTGTTCCATTCCCTCGACGGCTTGTTCACTTACTTTCCGTTTGACGTTCATTTGTAACAACTTCAAAACACACTGGCACAGAATATACAGACAGATGTTAGCGATGAAATATTTATCCCATAAATTGTAACCTGGATTCCTCACTTGCCTTGTGAGCTTAGCCAACGCGTCTATTATTAATGATGAATGGGCTTTTTTTTTGTCAGCTCTTTGTTGATTTGTAAAATAGCTGTATGAGTGCTTTTCAGATTTTTTTTTTATTTATTTCTGTGTAAGCATGTAGCAGATGATGCGTGATGAATGATGAGGGCCAGAAACAGCAAGCTCAGGTCTGTTTTCACCCGATGAATCTTCATCTGAAATCCATCTTTATCTGCTCTCCGATGGTGATGACTGGCCATTTAAAGACACTCAGGCTGACTGTTGAGACGGAGCCAGGAGCGTTTGAGCCCGAGCTGGTATCCAGGTTCCTCCCACTGCTTTGACATATAAATAAAAGAGAATAATAATGTTCAGCGGCTGCCTGAGCAGCATGCTAATACGGCTGAAAGTGCCCTTTAACCAATGCACCATATCAAAAGGTGGAAAATCTGATCCTGAGAGGCATCTAACAGTCCGTGGAAAGCTGTAATCCTACACAACTGGGACTTCTACTGCCTTATTTTATCTGCAGCTAAATAAAACCATTAGTCTGTAATGTCCATATCTGAAGCAAGCATGCAAACTGAATTCAGCAAAATCAATCTGTGTGAAACTATAAACTGTCCAGATATAGTCTGTGCCATGCACATAAATCCAACATGCATTGCTGTGATGACTATTTGTTTAAAAGCAAGCCGCAGACTTTTCCCATAAAGCAGTGAATAAAACAGGGACGGTGGGAAATTCAGAGGGTGAGATTAATTGGCATGCAAGCAGAGTAACTGTCCACAGTCTGCCGATCACAGGGCTAGCCAAGCATGACAAGCATAGCCTATCTTCTACTTTTCATTAGGCCATGGACGGGGCCAGCCACAAGCTTTATGCTAAACAGGGTTGATACGGCTGTCTCAGTCTCCCAAAGACCTTTACACCCTCAAAACAAAACAACAGGATACGTACCGACAAAACCAAACAATGTCAGGAGAAAAAAGGACGGTTCTTGCACGAAGTCTGTCATGCAAATAAAAGGAATGAATAGCTGGCGGGGAAAGAAGAAGGAAGTGCGGTATCAGAAGTCGACTTGATGCGGAGAATCAATGAATAACTGTCCGCGTATGATTAACTAGGCCTTTATTCTGGAAGCGTGCCTGCTCAATTTTCAAAATGTACATTTCATTTATTGGGATCCATTAACTGTGGGGTGTTGGCAGAATTATGATTTGTATATGCAACAGTGGAAAACTAATTAAAATATAAACTGGGCTGAGTTGTTTTTTTGTTGTATGTTCCAATCATGACTTGAAAACAACAACAAATAAATAGGTTCTGTGTACAGTGTGTAGTTAGTTAGATAGTCTGTCTTTGTGTGTATCGTCACTGTTGGCGTGAACTCTTCCCTTTTTAAACTTCCTATCAAAAGTGCACCTCCAGCTGATTGGTGCTTAAGTTCTGCTGGGTTCTATCTCTTAATAGCAAAGCTCTTTGAAGGAAATAAAACATCTTGCAAAAGGAGTTAAATTTACAAGCATCTTGGAGAGATGAAGAGCTGCAGCTCCTACAGTTAGATGGGTTAAAACCAAAAGACTGAATTTTCTGTAATTAGAGAAACCTTTTGCACCTTGTTCTCTATTTGCAGGGATCCTGTGGAAATGTATTACAGGATTAAGTCAAACTGAACTTAAAGCTGCTGATGACATATAGGGAGGCCTTTAAGGAATGGTTCGCCATTTTTGGAAATACGCTTATTTGCTTTCTTGCCAAGAGTAAGAGAGACAGAAGAAGATTGATGTCATGTATAATGTAAATATGTAGCTGCAGCCAGCTAGCCTAGCTTAGCATAAAGACTGGAAACAGAGGGAAACAGTTGGCCTGCTTCTGTCCAAAGGTAACAGACTCCACCGACCAGCACCTCTAAAGCTCACTAATTAACACGTTATATTTTGTTTGTTTAATCTAGACATCAAAAGTTTGGACTGTTGGTTGGACGAAACAAAACATCTGAAGATGTCAACTTAGGCTGTGACTGTGAAAAGTTGTTATTTTTTATTATTTTATGACATTTTATAGACCAAGCGATTCATCTGGCGATTATTTTCTTGATGAAACGACAGTGAAACTAATCCTCAGTTGCAGCACTAGGTAACTGGCAACCTCAACGTAACAACAAGACACCACCACCTCCCTGTTCAGAATGAAAGTGTACAGCAATAGAATGGAAAAGACAACAGGAATAGAAAACTAGAGGCAATAGAGTCCGCTTGCTGTTGTGGTTGGCGCTCCCTCTTTATGCTGTGAGTCAGTCTTGTACTTGCATTTTGTGCCAAATCATATCCAAGGACAAACAGAACAGATAATTAAACAACGTTCATGATGGTCTTATATTTCCACAGATATTTATGGAATGTTTTCAAAGTTGATTTAGGAATTATATATTGTCGGCCATATTCTACATGTTGGCAAGCAACATGATTCATTTGTAAGAAACTAATGAAAACAGTTCAGTGTATTATCTCATTGCTGACTGTGAATGTTTGGTCAAATGTCACCTGGGACTAAGTGACACTTGGCACATGTTTTCATCAATTTAGCCTCATTTTACTCTTATCTTTAGCTCCACAGCAGGTCTGCCTCCATGTTTCCAGGACCAAAAGTCCCCTTCACCAATCTAAAGGAAGTGACCAGAGCTCGGCGAAGGGACAAAACAATAGTGTCCCCTCATGGTGAAGCGGATATGAGTGTGTGAATGAGTCCTAACCACCACCACAGTGACCTGGTTTATGGAAATCACCTCTACACTGAGCAGACGCCTCCAGTTCATCATCGGGGAATTTTCCAGAGGCTCCAAAAGGCCAAGAGTAATATCAGCAGAGGAGCAGGAGGGGAGGGATGTCGTCACCTTCACTGTTTGTCTGGTCTGGGGTCTGTTCAAAAACACTAAAGGATGCTTGTGGTTTTAGATTGCAAGTGGACCCGCAGAGCAATATTGAAAAACACCATTACCGGCATGATGATGGTGGATTATTGTCATTGAAAGCGCTGCCGTCTAAAATGACATGATTGGGCCCTGAGCCCAAGAGCGGGGCAGCCCCGAGGCTATGACAGGTTGTTGCTCTTTTTGTTTCGCTCAGTGTTGACATCAGTAGGACATGGGTGGGCAAGCATTTCCTAGAGGGCGGGTGGGAACGCATTATTTTGATAGTGACCCCTCCTTTTTACTCGAATGACAAAACGTCCAATTTCTGCTGGAGTGTATTCTTCAGCCAAGCATGGGAGGCTGCATTCACAGCCACTGAGTGTTAATAATGTGCCAAACAATTATGTCACAGTCTTTGGCCTCCCATGTGAGAAAGTTAGCCCTCCCTCCCCTGCTGTGCTACAGTATGCAAATGGAAAAGGCTAAAGTCTGAGAACTAGATCTTATGGAGCGGGGCCAGGCTACTGTTCTGAAGCTAAGTGAATGGCATCTGTAAGCTTTTACAGAAGGGGGGGAGTGGATGTGAATTAGAGCAGTATTCCATGGGAAATAAATAGGGAATAAAGGGGCAACTTTTTTTGTTGTTGGGGGGCTGGAGGGTGCTGGTTGGCACCCATAAAGAACTAATGTTTTTGCATTTCTCAAGCTACAGAATGCAATCCATGTCAGCTCTGTAGTTTTTCACCTCATGTATTCGTGTGTACTGGCCCTCAAAATAGCTCAGTGAGAATAAGTAACGAGAACCACAGCGAAATCTGTTGGGTGACAAAAACTAGAGGCATCTCAAGAACTCGCAACCGCAGGTTTACTGTGGGAATTGTGCTCTCTGGCCATTGATGTTTCCTGTTTCCTTTGGCGAGAACACTTAAAAACACAAAAGTGCGATAAAGGAAAAAAGCCTGGAACCAGTATGATTTTGAAGAAACAGAGTTAATGAAAGTGCCTAAACATGTATCATTGATTTTTTTCTTTCCTTCCCACCAACAACCTTCATCTTTCTGCCATAAATTACCGGCATTATTTACGTTGCACCAACAAAGGCTTGTGGGAGATTGTAAAATTGCGATGGGGTCAAAGCGTCCTCCGTGCTCTATAAATTATGCGTCCGGTGCATGTTTAATCACATGAAGCACAACGCTGGCGAACAAACCCTGGCCTGACCTTCTCATAATTAAAATGCAAAGTAACCTGTTGCCTGTCTGCTGCAGTGATTGGAGGTGACGTGGTGCAGTCAGTCAGCTTCGCCGCCTCTTGGTTAAAGACTTCTACCAACCCTCAGACACATGAAGCTGGTATATCACTGTGGTTTTGGAGTTGCTTCCTGTCTGAGGAGGTTAAGATTTGATTTTAGTACCATGTACAGTATGAAAGGAGGCAATCTGTGATTATAAGAATTTCTGTTAAAATGAAAAAGGATTTGCACATGTAGTCGTTAACATTTATCCTTCTGTGGTAAAAAGAAAACAAAGTCCATCTGTAAAAATAGCTTATCGTTGCGGTTTTAAAGCCTCCTATCTTCAAAACGTCAAGAAGTAATGATAAACAGCTTTGGTTTCGGCCTGATGACAAAACACGAAAGCATGAAAATCACCAAAAGCGGAGATGTGAGGATTCCACATAACCGCGGCATCATGTTTGCTCTCTGTGTGTCGGCTTCTCTCCAAGCTGACTGCATGTACTAAAAGGCTACTCGCTTCCCAGAGAGTAGCAACCATTAGCCTCAATGTCGATCCAGGGTTATGAAACCTTTTAACATTCCTAAGTGTCGTCTCAGAAGCATTATGCATCAGCATGCGAGAGAGGCCGTCCGCAGCCCAAGTCATTTATATTTTACTACAGGACCCCCTTGACCCAAAGAATAAGCTGGCAAAACAAAACAATCGCTTTAATAATTGGAGGACAGATGTCTTTTTCCGCAGGGAGCTGCAATTAATCTTTGAAATATGCTAGATAACATGTCAGCTGAAAATAGAAAGTGCATGCCCTTTCTCCCTGTTCACTGATTCTATCATTTATTTGTTTCCCAATGTGGCTTTGAAGATCATTTGCATATGTGTAACCTACAGTAGAAAGTAGTGAACTCTCTATTTAAAGTGTAATAAAGAGGCTGAACGCTAAGCCTTTCCAAATGTGATATAAGCATGTTTCACCTTATTTTGACCACATTCTCTTTACATGTACTGTCACACCATTTAGCATGTAGATCAACCCACTGCCTCAAACTTTTTTTTATCTCCCCTATCCCTTGTCACATGCTACAGTATTTCCTACATGCTCTTCACTTTTCCAGTCGATAATTAATTAGTGTGACCAAAAATTAATTAGGGTCTAGTCCAAAGAATACTGGTGTGAATTGCAAAATTAATTCCTGAGATGGACATGGAGGGAGGAGGATTAATATTCTGCAGGAGTGCTCGTTTGTAGCCTGAGGTTTTAATGAGAGATGATGAAGTGAAATGTAAATATCAAACACATAAAACCCGATGATTGACTTAACATAGCTACATTTACATACTTGTGATGAAAAGAAAGCACACAATCATTTAACAAAGTTAAAAGACTACCTGTGTGCTTTTGCTACCAGTAATATCCAGTGTCAATTTGGGATTACAATTTGATATTCAGTAAAATACAGTTACTAATCTTAGTAACACTCCTTACTTTGACTATTTGGGGGGTCGGCTTGTTTAACTGATTTCAAATACTTCAGAGGACAGACTGTTGCTGGATGCGGTAGCTTGGTGCAAGGGGTGTGGGAGGGCAGTTAGCCTCTACCAAAACAGGAGAAATGCCCCTTCTGGTAACCCCAAAGATGTCTAAGGGTTCTTTCTCACCTGTAGTATGGTAGACGATTCGTGGGTGAAGTTGCAACATTGTTGCAGTTTTCATTTGGTTCGGTTAGCGTTCACACTGTACTTTGTCAAGCGCGGTTGAAGCGGTTGCTCGTCTATTGGACAAAATATCTGACTGAAACTCGCTGACACTTCCTGATCTCAGAAATAATGGAGCAACACCAAATTTATGTGGTCTTGGGTAGTAGTGACTTTTTCAATTGGTAATGTGTAATAAGTAATTGATCACATTTTTCATGTAACTTGTCCAGGTGATCCCAGGGAACATTATGGTATTTTGTCAGTTTAACAAGTCTACAGCCATGTTAGCGGCTCAATACTTAGCTAAGTGGTGCTTTGAGTTAAATGCTAACATCGGCATGGCAAAACACTCACACAATGCTAACATGCCAATATTTAGCAGGTATAATGTTAACCATTTTCAACATCTTAGTTTAGCGTGTTAGCATATCATTTGCCAATTAACACATTTGCCAATCACCACTAAACACAAAGTACAGTTCAGGAATGTCATTAGTTTTGCAGGTATTTAGTCATAAACCAAAGGACAAGGTGCTGGACAAAGTCAAATTTTGATCTGATGGTGGCGCTAGAAGAAAAGCCAAGGGATCACCAAGGTCACCCTCCAGCAACCATAAATGTCTGCACAGAATTTCATGCTAATCCATCCTATAGCTGTTGAGATATTTCATTCTGGGTCACAGTGGTGGACCGACATTGCCATCCACAGAGCCACACTGCCAGTATGGCTGGAAACTATATTAAGTCCAAATACATGCAGATCAAGTGGAGTTAAAAATCTAACTTGCCTGCACATGTGAATATATTTGTATATATGTATTACCCCTGTGATAGACTGGCAAGCTGTCTCCTGCTTCTGGTACGATACCTGCTGCGCTCCAGCCTTCTGCAACCCTGCACATGATAAACATATGAGAAAAAGGATAGGTGGACAGAAAAACTGTAATACTTGATTTTAGGGTTAAAGACACAGATGAAGTGGACAGATGGTGTTAAAAGCAAAAAGTGATAGAGCTTGTATGCTATGACCTCATCTTTTCCTACGATGATTGCAATTTGAGCAAAGCGGGATGTGTTACAGTAAGTTTGAAGTGAAAAATGTGAAATTAAAACACATCTTGTCATGAGGCTATCGCCATCTCTCTGCTGCTTGCTTTCTTCCTTTCTCTGTCAGGCATAACACACAGTCAGGAGGCAGTTGTCATGGTGATTAATGCAAATGCACACTGTTAACCTGTAGAAGAGAGAAGAGGACTTTTCAAAGCATCTCAGACCTTGGCTTCAACTAATAAGTGTCTCTGCTCACTACCTCTATAGCGGCAGTAGAAACTGAAAATCATACCAGCTTTTATAAAGCCTGACATCTCCCTGCACTTCAGATTGTGGATTGGCTGAGTGGTTTGAGGAAAACACTTTGTATTCGGGGAGTCAAACAGTGGGTTGAAAACAGAGCCTTTCAGAGGTAAGAAGTGACAATGCAGTTATTTTGGTCAACGCACTGACGCTGACATGAAGCAACATAGCAACACGTTGTTTAGAATGACAGCCAATGCCATGACAGTGCCATAACAACTGGGATCATTAGTGCACATAAACTGGCAAAGCATTGCATCTATAGTTCTGAAAGCAATGTGACCCACCAAGAATGCCTTAATGAGAGTGGGAAAGGGCAGGGACAAAAACATCAATACACCAGGGACCATTATGTGGGAATGTGCACTCGCCTGTCCTCACCTCTTCTTGACCGCTCGACCCCTGACTCCACGGGCTAACAGTGTATTTTGGTCCATCCTCATGAGTACACTGCCGCTGTCTGCCGGACTGACACAAGCCAGAGACTCGGAGAGTGAATCTAATTACAGAGACAATTACGAGTGTGACCCAGTTCGACCCGGATTTGTATTCAAATGGACTCATTTACCTTGAGCTTTGGAGATACATCTTCTGAGGACTGAGTGTGAACCCAGAGACTCTACTGTTACTCTGAGTCTCTCTATTACAGTGCTCACACATGTGCTTGCAGCCGGGTACATACTCACACTCTGTGTACAATTATCAGTGATGTACATGCTTATTTGTCAGCTGAATGCACCATGCTTTTCCCTTTTTCTTTGATTAATTTAAACTGATCCATACCAGGAGGTCTCCATTAGGGCTGAGTGATAATTCAATATTATAATTTATCAACTGTCAGCTGAATCATAATGTGATGATATGATCTTATTTCTGTTGTTCAAATCAATGATTCAGAGCAAGCTGTAACTAAAAACAAAATGACTTATTTAAATCTTTGTTTAACCAGGCATTCATACCGAAAACAAAGTGTTAAAAAGGGGCAAGGGGCTGCATTAGTGGGGGCGTGTTGTTTCACATGGCACAGCAAATTATAAAAACCATGAGAGAGGATTTTACAACTCTAGAAAGTTATCATCAGCAATCATTTCTTGCGTCCCGACAATTGCGTGGAAAATATGTGAAATACACCGCTCAAGTTACAAAGTAATCTACCAGAAATGTGTGGTTGCACGTATTTGGTTGGCCAGCGCCTGTACTCCTGTTATATCAATGCAGTGGCCCGATTGAAATGAATGAGTGGGATGTGCTTTTTCATACAGTGCTTTACATCAAGAGTTTGGTCTCATGTAATGCAGAACAGTGGAACATTAGTCCATTGCTTTAAACATCAATTTTATTGAAACATTTGTCTTATTGTCACACACAGCATATCTGTACCAGAAATTGTGATTTTTTGTGTATTTTTTCGATGAACTGGAGGATCAAGTATTACTTAGTGGGAGACAATTCTACTTCTTAAGCTAATTGGACACATTTAAAAACCCAGTGGGCTATCTAACAAATACATTGTCACAAAGCTAAAAACAGTGACTAAATAGTCTTTTGGAGAAAAGGCTACCCTGTCTCCACCAAGTTAGTTAGTTAGTAGGACAGATCTCTGAAGTTAAACTTCAGTGGGCGGACCCAAACAACCACAACACCTGAATTACCGACCAGGACAAGTGGGCAACTGCCCCGGGGGCCCCTATTCATTGTCAGTTGGTTTGTGGTAATTTTAACTACTGCTCTTCTAACATTTCAGATGCCCCACTTCAACCCCTGCATCCACCTATAGGCAGTGAGTCTGCCCTCCCCTGGGGGAGAAATTATTATTGTCACTCCCCAATCCCTGCGTTGCTGAGCTTCCTTGCAGGGAGTGACGAGGTCAGGAGCCTAAATGCACATGATCAACATTGTATTTATTCTGTATTCACATAATAACCTATTCCACATGAGTTTCTGGACTATAATAAATTAGTGTTCAACCAAATTACCACAAATAGGGAGTCAATAGGTGGCCAACAGCAAATTTTTGCCCTGGGGGGCAGGTTAATCAGTTTTTCTGAAGAAAAGTTAGCTAAAAGACAATGAAGCAGTCCTGGTTAATATATATATAAATATAAATTATTGTTTTACTCATTCATAATGCTAGTTTGAATGTACAACTCAAGCTCCATGAGGGTTAACCCAACCAATGTCCGGAGCAGATCTGCTTTTGAAAAATATTTTTATTCGCCAGGCTCTAATCTCTCCACTGAGAATTTAAGAGGTCACCTTTACTTTGCATAGCACGCAGACGTGTTCACTGGTTCACTGCGAGTTCGGCAACAAGGTCGTGCTCAGTGACATCAGCTGGCGGAGGTTTTCTGGTAACCCCCCGCTGGCTGCTACAACGTGTCACCCACAAATCTCTCGTCGAGCTGTTGCTACTTTCAGGGGGCGAGGCGGGCTCTCTCTGAGGATTGCATCTCAACTTCCAAAAGAAGTGGTGCTCTTACAGCTTCAGTCAGAAATTAATCTGTCTTGAAAGACAAAAAGAGCTGCAGCTCTTGCACACATATTTCTGGGGCTTAAACACAAAACAAAACAGAAGAGAAAAAAATAACATCTAATCTGGCACACTTTGTTGTGGGCAATGTTCTTAGATCCTCTCTCATTTCTTCTGCTAATTGCAACATGGTAATTAGGTGTAGAATCTAATTTACTATGGGGCTTCGTTTAAGGAAATATGCATTATTTAAGAGGGAATCCAAGGAGGAGGAGGAGGAGGAGTAATATTAGGATAGCAGCATAACAATAGTACTGATGATACTATACTGACAGTGAGGATTGAAATGGGAATGACAGTGCAGGAGAGGCAGATAGCATCAATGATGATAGTGGTGATGATGATGGTGATGGTGATGATGGTGATTATGGCACAGTGGTGGCGGCTGCAGTTGTGGCGCTGGCAAGCCAGGAACATAAAGGAGGGTCACTGACCTCTGATTTCAGTCCTATTTCCCCTACAAGCCAAGTCCTAATAGACTCCATTAACAGAAAGAGAGGGGGGGACAGAGGGAGAGAAAGCCCTGACGCTGGAGCTTTCAGAGTAAAGTCTGCATATGTGATGACTTGCAGTCTGGCTGGCTGAATGAACCAGGCTCAGAGCTTGATAACCTCCTCTTTCCTTATTATTTCCCCTCATTTAACTCACTGTGTGCCTCCATCACAGTCCATTTTCTTGTGTGTGTGTGTGTGTGTGTGTGTGTGTGTGTGTGTGAGACTCAGGCGAAGCAATCTCTCACTCCTGCAGCACGTCTGTTATTTCACAGCAATTTTGGATAATGATTTATTTTACTATCCACAATTGGAAGGCCTTCCGCTTGAAAGGGAATGATAAAATAGTAATCCCTTTGCAATTATGTAGTGAGAGATAGTCACATTCATTGAGATTCACTGATACAACTGACGTGGACACTGGACAGCTTTGAAATGATTGTGAATAACATGCTCATTCTTTTTCAGAGTTGCCAGCTCAGTATATCAAATGAAAATAGACATGCCTTTAAATACATTGTACATGCTGTAAATACTTGAATTATTTCTCAGTTCGTGTAAAGAATAATAATAATACCGGTGTTAGAGGAGATTATTAACAAACAGCAATGGGATCTCTTACGGCCTCTATCATTTCAGTTGATATTGGATGGTGCATTTTCCTGACAAATTTGCATTTAATCAAATTACCACAAGCCTTTGAAGCCCTTTGGAGTCTGGGACCCAGACTGGGGCAGTTGCCTGGTAGTAAATTCAGCCTTGCTGTCAGCAGTGGAGGAAGTACTCAAATCTTCTACTTAAGTAAAAGTAGCAATACCACAATTTATATGTGTATGTATATTCTTATGAGTAAAGGTATCCGACATTCAAAAAGCACAGAAGTATTGGCAATAAAATAAAGGTATCAAAAGTAAAAGTACACCCTTTGCAGAAAAATAGCATTTCATTGTTGTAGCTGGTTGAGGTAGAGCTAGTTTGAACTGTATACAATCACGTAGTTCAGGCCAGTGGTTCCCATACTAAGGGTTGGGCTCAGTGTGACAAAATCAAAATAGACTGGATTACATGCATACATCATTTCCTGTGAATGCCTCGTGCTTAGGTGGGCAATCTGAATCCGGAGCGGGAATGGCGGACTCCGCCACTACCAATAAAAACTACTATACAGGGAAGTAATTACTGAATGTAAATACACTGAATGGCTATTGCAGAAAAAATGCTGACCATAAATAGTATCACAATATGTTATGTGACTAATATATTATTGTAGATGACATTATTAGATTAATGCTGATGCATCAGTGCATAAATAGCATTTTACTCCTGTAGCTGTGGGTAGTTTTAACTACTTATACAGTTCAGTAGTTCAGACCGGTGGTTCCCAACCTAGGGGTCGGGCCCCCTCTAAAGGGTCGCAAGATAAATCTGGGCGCTCGTGAGATGATTGATGGGAGAGGAAAGAAGAAATTCTGCTGCATGAATCGTATTCATTTTTAGGACTTCTTTATGCTCTTTGGGTCTCAAATTCTTATTTAAATGAAACCATGAACCAGGTTTTTTTTGTCTTTACTGTTAAATCTCGATCTGAAGAATAACTAGTAGCTGTTAAATAAATGTTGTGGCGTAAACAGTGCAATATTCCCCCCTGAAATGTAGTGGAGTAGAAGTATAAAGTAGCATAAAATCAAAATACTCAAGTAAAGTACAAACACCTCTAAATTGTACTTAAATGCAGTACTTGAGTAAATGTATTTAGTTACTCTCCACCACTGGTTAGTCATTACATGTACTCTTGACAAAACCTTTCCAAACCATTCCTGGGACACAACCCCTGATCTTATGCACTCCCCTGAGACATTAAGATAAGATGTGTGACATCTAAAAGTGATTCATTGTTTCCCATAATCCTTTGGGCTTTAGACTGTGTTACAATATCAATGTGGGAAAGCATATGGAGGATGTGCAGTCTGGATACATCAAAGGAAATATGCTATCTTAGTGCCACATTTACGAGAAACTTTATCCGTGATGGTCCACTTCACAAGAGGACACTCCACTTCTATCATGCGGATGTGAGTCAGCTGCATGGAAATTAAGCGCAACATGTGCCCGACTCCTTTAAGAGGTTGAAAACAAGAATCTGAGCCTCCAGGATTTTTTCTATAAGCGGGTGAAGTGAGTACTTTGGACTCGCTGGTTGCGTTGTTCTACAGCCATGTATTACGCATCATAGGTAGATCTGAAGTTGGCAAATCAAGTGGGGCAGCAGTTTTGAGAGATCAAGGAGCTGCAGCATTTGAGGCAAAAACAACACTCTTTGCCACTCCAAAGCTGGGAGGTTCTCCAAAGCGAGCTTAATTACCAACTGCAGGCAAAGCTTCATTTATAAACCACAGAGCTTTTACTGGAAATCAGAGGAACTAATAAGTTGCCTGCCCATTCTAGGTCATCACCACAAGCAGGGGAGCAGAGAAGAAGGCTGTCGTTCTTCTTTTTTTTTATTATCTTATTTTCTTGTTAGTTTGTAACTTAAACCAGGCTCTTTGGTTTATCCACTGCTGTTTTGTATCATTATCTGTGTCAAGTAGAGTAATTATCTAACAAATGTATAAAAGCGGCTCTCTAATTAAATGCCATGGGCTGTAAGAGATGGAGATAAATTATTTATACTGCTTTGATGAGAGCTAGCTAGCTCCAAGGAGTGAGCAGTCAGTCGCTCTTAGAATTGAAGGCACTGCAGTGAGGTTTTACAGAAACTTTTCTAGGGGGTGTTTGGGGGAAAAAAAAAAAGAAGCTAAATCTGAGTGTTTGCCACTGGGAGCGAGGTGCGTCAGGTTTCTGTGTTTAGCAACCAGCTTCTCCAAAGATATAATTTGCTCATTCGAGAGAGATATTTTCACACTGGCATTTGCAAGTCAGGAGGAGGTGAGGCCAGTTAGAGCTTCTTGCAGCAGTAGGTACAGCTGTTTAACAAAGAATGTATACTGGGCAGAGTGTTTGGAAAACATTTGTGTTTCTAATTCATTCTTTAAATGTTAGATATGTGCTCACACCCTGACCCTAATCTAATTATGTCCATATAACTGGAGGGCAGGATGCAGTTGAAATGCAGCCATTCATCTTCAACAAGCTGCACACCTCCCACGGGCAAAGAAGCTTTCATAATAATGAAGCATAACTGAGGAGAATCCAACAAATGAGACAAAGGAATCAAAGTCAGATAAGAATTTCTTATTATTCCAATAAAAAATACATTCATACAGAAATATAACAATTTTGCAAAACAATTTCAAATAAAAATTTCATAAAGCATAAACATAACAATTTTACAAAAGTTGTTTTTTTTTTCTTTTTATACAAAGATTCAGTTGAGAACAAAGAGCTGTGTGTGTGTGTGTGTATGTGACAGAAGAGTTGGGGTATAGTGGGATGAAAGAGATGATGAAAAGTGTAAAAGATGCGAGCAAACATGGGGCTTAATCAAGGCTCAATTACCACTTGAACAATATTGGCTGCTGTTTCCACAGAATGGATGTTCCTTTCCTTTGCCCACAAAAGGCATTGCCAGCACTCCCAAATCTATTGCAGCAAGCAGTTTCAAGTTTGTACTCATCCTGTCTCTTTCACCCGCTGATCTGAAATCCATAAGTCGGAGCATGCCACGGCGCAACTTGCTGCAACATCGAATTCCTACAGCAAGGTCGCTGATCTGGAGTGGGTGGCACAGATCACTTTATCCTGAAACAGTACTAAGTATGATCCCTACAGTTACGGTCTCCACCTTTTGTCGAGTATCCCTCCACCTCCAATACAAATCTAACCAACGCAGGTTCACCATTGAGGGAGGTCTTTTT
>NTHP01000296.1:616509-635714 GCA_003416845.1 Oplegnathus fasciatus | reverse complement strand
CCCCCCCCTCCACCACCACACTCCTCCAAAGTGAGCCATTCAGCTGCTTTTCCTCATGCGTACCTCTGACATGCAATCACATCCTTCCTCAGTGTTGGCCATTCAAGCCGTAAAAGATACACCGGCTCCAATCGACTTCAGGGGCCATTAAAGTTGAAAAGCAAGGACCATTCATTAGAAGGTGCTCAAGAGACGGCAGGTTTGACGAGGGCAGATGTAGAATAAATATTTCCTCTAGGCTTCTGCAGCCTTACATGGGATTTTCCAGCTGTGCTAGTGTGTACTCATGCGGGCAGGAATTGGGCATGGCTGACATTTGATAGTGTCATGTTGTGGAGCCCATTCAAACGCAAACCATGATGCGAATGGATGCTTTTAAGGACAGCAAACGTAGGATCTTGTTAGAATCTCTAACACGAGGTGGAAACATTTAAAGTTCATAATGTGGGAGGTGCCAAAACAGACTTATAGAGAGAAGAACAACATAATATATTTCCTCATGATCTACAGAGCTGGTCCTGATCCAACACACTACATCTGATTTTGAATTAACTGCTGACTGACTTCAAATTCTACTTCCTCCTGCACCAGCTAGGACACTTGTGTAAGGAGTGAAACCAGCTCTGATGCCCTAAAAACAATCTTCTAAAAGAAGAAAGAAGAAGAAGAAGTCATGCTCGTACAGCAGAGCAGTAAAAGCACCAGCACGCTGCTGCTGCTGCTGCTGCTGCCTGAGTGACTCTGTCCCCATTCATCTTGGCGCAGCAGAGCCTCGACTCCAGCTGTCAGACTGACACACTGATCCACTTCAGCCTGCCAGAAACTTCATAACGAAACTGAACACGAAATAGCACGTCAGGTGAATGAATGGGCGCCATCTAAGCACCGGTCGCCCGTGTTAACAACCGTTACGACGGCATTTTTTAACTTCTCGAGCGCACTAAACGCCGCGCCGTGATCTATTCAAGGCGAAAGAAGCGTGATACGTGCTCAGTTCCGCTTTGCCACACAAGCTCAAACACTGACTTAAAAAAAAAAGAGTTGATAGTAGAGATATTCACCTGCTGCCAGTACTCCTCCAGTGACGGTAAGGCTGAGAAATAGCCCGTGTCGTGAACTATTTGAAGTTCTTGAAAGATGCTGCACATGGGTAGAACATCCATTTTTTTCCCGAGCGTGTTAAAAAAAAGAAAAAGCCTATTTAGGTGCACTTAAATATTTTTGTCAGGTAGAAAAACACCCAGTGAAAGGAATAAGAGCGGTCCCTGGAACGAAGAAGCGCTTGTTTTCAGCAGCTGTAGCAGACGAGCGTCCGTCCGTCAGTCAGTTCCCCCCCTTCTTCTCTCGCTTGCGTTCAAGGTGTTTGCAAACACTGCACCGGACTGGATGGGGAACAACTGCGCTCTGCAAACTTCCCTATTCAAACCTCGACGCCCGCCCCCCCCTTCCTCACGGCAGGATTACGCCTGCAGGGTCTCAGCCAATCAGCGGCGAGCAGCGTAAGGGACGGCGAATGATATCACAGCCGGCCAATCGCGGCCGGCCTCTGACTTAATTTGGTTCCTTCTCCGTTTTAATTGGCGCGTTTAACTCTCAGTGGCTCGCCGCTGATTGGCTGGTTATTTATAGGCATGTATATAACCGGGTGATGTGCTCTCGCTCTCTGTAGTCTTTTCAGTCGGCGACATGTTTCGCCACAGACAGCGCATGTGAGCCGAAACAGTGTTATTCCTCTTCAGTGGAAAACAGCTCTCTCCCTCTCTCTTTCTCTTTCTCTCTCTCTCTCCCTCTCCCTCTCTCTCTCTCTGTGTGTGTGTGTGTGTAACTTTGTCACAAGTAACACTTGCAACACAGTTCACCGAGGCTGTAACTGTGGTGAAGTGCATGTGTTGACAGCAGCCACTAAAAGTGAATACATGTCTTGGGACACAGTGACTAATGGATGGCAGAGTATTATTGTGTTATCTGTGCACGTACCATATGAGTTTAGAGGAAACATTAGTCCTCACTTCTCTCTGACTGAATTAATATAGACTATAGACTTCTGCTTTATCACTGACGGGATGAACAGCACAAGATCAAAGTTGCGCTCTGTCTTAAGCAGAGGTTTGACAGCGTGCCATTAGTTAAAAAAACTAGTATTTTTCAACCTAATTTGCACTTAAAAGAGCATGTAGCGGAATTAATATTCCAAAGAAGCTCCCCAAAGTTAAGGAATTTGTTTTACCCCAGTTTAGTCATTATGATACATGGGGGGAAAAAATCGTGTATACTTTATCACTCAGTTATTCAAAAACATTTTAGACCAGAATAACCAATCCACACGTGCCATCTTTGCAGCAGTTTCACCACATGTGTTAGGACAGTGGTCCCCAACCTTTTGTGTTTGCCAAAAAAAGCAATGTCGACTTGTGACCCCACATTAGTGTAGACATGAGCTGTCAGCAGTACGACTGAAAAGTGACAGATTCTTCTCAAATTGTTTCACTTGAAGGCTTTTAGAGCTTTTTTTATACTTCAGAGCAGGAGAGCACACATTTCTGATTGTTTACACTGCATTATTTCTGCAGTCTTCAAATATATACTGTATATATATATATATATAATGTATTTTTGCTTTGACATAAAACATGGCATGTAATCATTTAGTTGATCAGTTCTACTCAAGGCTGTACCCTATTATCTACCCAAGTTTAATGACATATCTTTCTATATTATGTAAGTGTGGGCCTCGTAAACAAACTCCATCATCTCTGATGTTCATATTCATGATTTCTAACTCTGTAAGTTATTTTATCCATCTCCCTGAATTCTATTTATTGTCAACTTCAAGTTTTGTAGAGAAGGTTGAGCGGGTTTGTTGTTATTTGTGAAAGCTGCAATTCTGACGATACTATATAGATTCTGGTTTATTCCTTAGGTTAGTTCAGGTGATGCATGTGTTATACATAATACATTTTGATTTGCATAATAAAAGTTTTAACAGATTGGCAGGAGGTTTTGAGTATTGGGCAGAAAAAGTTTGTATTTTTAGAGGCTTTGAGAGGTTTTCCTCATTTGAAGGAATGAAAATCATACATAAAGTTGGTGACTCTATGTGTAGAGTGGTTTAACTTGGAATTTGAGTCTAATCTTGGAGGCTAGAAGGCAAGTTAAAACAAAAATTTAGAGTCTTACATCACATACTTTGACATTTATCAAAGTAAAAACAGACTTACACAACAGATTTACACTATATCTAAATTATAACTTCCATAATCCCACTGCTGTCTGGTGATACCCAGCTGCAGTCTCTCATGAATGACTCTTCATTCCAGTAACATTCCATCGCACATTTGGCAATGGCACTACGTCATCCCGACATATTCTTATCATTTCCTTTTTGGAGAAGTACTCGCGTGCCACAGAGGCATCTCATCCTGCATCTATTGCATAAGTTTACAGCATTAAGTCGCACCGCAACCTGGCACGCCATCGCCTCATGAGATAAACAACATTTCTACACAGGAGCCACATTGTCTTCCGAGTGGCAGTATTTTCTGTTGCCGGCCCGAGTAGACAACTGAGCGTCCTTTGTGCTGCTCTCAGCTGTGAGGCCATATTTGTCACCCATAGCATCTGATTTAGTCATATGGCGATGGGATGCCTTGTGAAGCCCGGAGCTGGCCTCAGTAGCCCTGCAAAGGAATTCCACTTTGCTTTTATGTTACTAATGGGGCTATTCATTATGTCCCTCTAGGACTCAGTGGACACTTTGCTTTGAAGAGTGAAAACTCACTGAGTCCGTGTCCATTTACAAGAGCTGCCCAAACTTCTTTTGTCACCACATGAAATGTAACAGAATGCACGGCTCATCATTGCACAATAACATGCCCACTCATTATCCATGCATTTCCAAAGTTGCCAACGCTTCAACTGTATGTGTTTGATGAATAACAGAGTACACCACCGGGTCCCGCCGGAGCATTAGTGGGCAGCTCTGCAGTAATCACTTCCTTCAGAAGGCCTGTTAGATGAAGCATTTAGAGAATGCACGGGGTCCTGCATGGCAGCTTTTATCTTGGAAGGCCAGGTCCGCAGCTTTATCATCGTTATGTAATCCCAGCCCAGCCAGTAGCCACAGGAAAGAGCAATTACAGGATGACCCATTTTAATGCATCACTGTCAACCCAATTAGTGAGATGTTCTAAGGGGTTTTTCTGGGTAACCTGGGTGCACTCGACACCCACTCATGTATGGTTTTCCATAATGTGTAGAAGGAAATAGACTATGGACTATCACCAATCACCATCCTCTATGGACGTTACGCAGGGACTAAAACTGAAATGATTAGCTGACTAATCGATTCGATGATTGTCAGAAAATTAACTGTCAATTATTCCGATAATCAATTCATCATTTCAATCACTTTTTTAAGGCAGAAACGTCAAACATGTGATGGCTACAGCTTCTCAAATGTGAGTTTTTTTTGTTTTTATTTGTTCTTTTTTATTTGTCTTACATGATAGTAAACTGAATATCTTTGGGTTTAGGACTGTTGGTCGGACTTAATTAGTAACTTCAAGACATCACCTTCGGCTCTAGAAAGTATTGATGAATATTTTTCACTATTACTACCGACAGGCAGATTTTAAGAAACGAATGCTCAGAATCGAAGCAGCAGATGCCAAGATAGCCTGACTTTTAATCAACAGTATGAGTCATGCTCCAAAAACACTGGATCTTACATTTCCCATAATTTAACTGTCATCAAGCCCTCCCTGCCTCGTAAACGTCCACATCTTCCAAACTCCACACCTCCAGTTTGTAATGCAGATACTCAGTGTTAAAAATTTTAAGCCTCAAACTGAAGTTTATTATATATGTATGTATGTATGTATGTATGTATATATATATATGTATATCATATAGTATATCAGAAAAAATGTAGAAAAATGGGAAGATCTTAGTTATAGAGTTGGGGCAAAATACATAACAAATGAGTTAACATGTTTATTTACTTCATTTGTTTGTCAGTGTCACAGAAATGAAGCAGAGCCAAATTTATGGCCCAACAATGTTGGAACAGACATGACAGACTCAGAAATAACTGTCCCCTCATTATTTCCCTGCTTACTATCACAAGGCCAGTTAGTAATGAGGTACAGCACTATTGATAGAGATGCATTGCTCTCCGCGGGGGCCACTGAAAATTTGTCCAAGCTTAAATAAAATGAGAATAAAAGTAATTGATTGGAAATCAATGCACATACATCATTCACTCTTTTGTTAAAAGGAGAAATGGAAGGGAAGGGGGGGGGGAGAAAGAGCTCCTGGAAAATCGATATTCATTCGAATCATAAATCAGAATTGAGTCAGCGCTTGCGGGGAGGGGAGATAATCATTGGCCTGGTTTTGGATTACATACTCCACAGGGCTGAGGCTTGTCCAGCCTGCAAATGTGTTTAGCTTTGTTACACCCCCCCCCACTCGCCACATTTCTTGTCCCACACACACAAACGTGAACGGCGAGATCCTCTCATTGAAATGCATTGATGGTTTAGTGCGACGTCGGCCTTATGTGCCGCTGTCAGGCCACGTCTGGGGACAGATCAACATGTGTGTACAATGGGTCGCGTGGTGTCAGCTCCATCAGGCCGTCAATGAGGAGCCTCTGCCTCCCAGCGGCTCTTGACCTTGAGGATGAAGAGTGGGCCTCATGAGTGTGTGCATGTGTGTGTTTTAGCGGCGGACGTACATTGGACACAGCAATCAGTCAAGGCGCTCTTGTGATGTTTGGTGATGGAGGTTTGTGAATTGGTTTGTGCGCTTGCATTCAGAACACACCAATATATCAGTTTGCTGATATATTGGGAGGGGGAAATCAATATCGTCCACCTCCAGCATGATGGAGGTTCTTCTCTGATCACCGCTGCACTCAAATACAGTGAAAAACCTGCAATAAAATGTGTCTTCTTTGTTCTTTGGTGGAGCTACTAACCCTTAAAGAATGTCTTTATTAATTTGTGTTTATTTGTTTATTAATAGGCTACAGTACATATTAATCCCATATTAATCAACACTGACCTTTTGAATACATCAATTTAAATATGCTGAGGTTAGCTCAACAGCCAATTTGCACTCGTAGTTTCAACATAATTAAAAGCAGACCATCACAATTCATCACAATACTTTGTTATGATCTGTTATGACAATACTTTAATGAATTTTTATGGCTTTACAAACTTGTGATGCCCTCAGAAAGTTAAATAATGAAATGTAAAACAACAGCAAATAATAGAAGATAAATCAATCCTGGTGAAAATGTGTGCAGTCCGTGTGCTGGTTTCTGCCCATTTCTGTAAGTGTCTCTAATAAGTTTTTGTGGGGGGACAAGGTGAGGGTATTTTCAACATTCCACACAGAGTGACTTTTTTCCCACTTTTTTTTCAGTATAAAAATCATTTAAATATGGATGACAATGTCAGTCAGTCCACTTAGGTCGAGACTGAAGTGTCTCAACAACTATTTGCTGGATTGCTACGAAATTTGGTGCAGACATTCATGACATCATTTTGGTGATCCAGTGATATTTCATCTAGAGTGATCATCTGGTCAAAATTTTAGTTTGTCCAATACTTTGGTTAATGACTGAATAGCTGCAAAACTAATGACATTCCCATCAGCCTCAGCTATGTTTTATTTAGTGCTATTTAGCAAATATTAGCATGCTAACATGCTAAAATAACATGGTCAACATGCTAAACATCAGCACATTAGCATTTAGCTAAAAGCACCACTGTGACTGAGTGCAGCTCACAGAGCCGCTAACGTCTGTAGACTAAGTCTTGTTTCAGTATTGCTCTTTTTTTTTTTTAACATTTTGTTTAATTATGAAAAAAAGTAAGACAGAAGAAAAAAATGTATACGCATGTACATTAACATGCTTACACAACAGGGAGCCAGCAAATCATCATAACACAAGGGATAGCAAGTAGACCATACTAAAAATATCAGTTTCATATGATTTTAAACACAAAAAATACAATGAAACACTTATAAAATCGAAACAAATTAGAAAACATTTTCACAAAAAGTGGAAATTGGCAATGTCAGTCCATCACTGTAATGTTCTGTAAGCGTCTGTAAGTACGTAACCTTGTGTATGGTGGTGGTGTTTTGACAACAGCAAATTACCAGTGACCATGCAGGCTGTGTCATACGGCCTTGAGGTTATCACTCAAGTGAATAGCAACAGAGTCAGTTTCTGTTATCTACAGAGACACTCTTGTTGCCCTCAGGGGTCCCTCTGTCCAAATGAAACAAATAGCCATTCCTGGAAAAACAAACAGTGAAGGGACCGCATGTACCCCCTCCAAGCTGGGCTTCATTCATTCCTACCAACCGCAGATTCGGAAAATGCGGAAACACATTGTGCCAGCGAAAGATTTCAAGTAGCGCTTTGTTTGCGCATTGCAGTCACGCAGGGAGAGATTTCAGGGATAGATCTTGAAAGTGCTGGAAAATCTGCAGGACAGTTCAATGGTCATTGTTTCACACAGGCTGGTGCATTCAGGGGCTGAAAGTTGTTTTTCCCTCCAGTGATGCCAGCTCTGCACTAAAGTCTACTACCATTACACAGGGTGGAGGAATGTTAAGTATTTTATTATTTTCTGCCAACCTCTGTGGGAACCAGTGCTCCCTGCCTGTTTCGGGGGTGGTATTTATCGAGGCCACGGTATAAACGCAGACCCAACCCACTTATTAGAGAACTGGGATGTATTCATTCTACACTTTCGGGTGTGGGAGAGAAAGAGGAGGGAGGAGGGGGTGGAGGGTTACGATCGGGTTACCATGACCGTGGACACGCTGAGCTGAATGTGGTATTCTCAGACTCTGATACAGGATCACCTATCACCCAGTTCTGGAGAGCACGCAGATGAATTCCTTGTGCATGAATAAAAGTGACACTGACTCATAGTTTCACATTCAGTGTTGCAGAAAACATATGAGCTGTAATCTGTTTGTCATTCCAGTCACAGGGAAGTGATTATGGTCTTACTTGGCATGCGTTCCAATTGGTGTTTTAAAATGTTTGAAAATCAGGTTAAATAATATTTTTGTGAGGTTTTGTTCTCTTCTTGTGTGTAGACTTGGTGGTGCTTAAAATCCCAATTTTTCCACAATCCCAGCAAGATCCACAATTGTACAGGGTCGCCCGCAGGAAATTGTATAGCTGAGGCGGTAAGCCACCCAGATCTTGAAGCATTTTGTCTCATGATCGATGTAGTTAGTAGATAACAGAGTGTAGCCATTGTTTAGGCTGTAACAGCAGCACTCTGTTCTTTCCCCCTTAAGGTTAATGTTTTATTTCAGAAAAGTGTAGGTCTATAACATTTTATAATTATGTGAAACTGGGAAAAAAATCTTCAAAAGCGGTCTTGGATCTCAAAGGTATTCACAGTGTTCATTCTATTCATTGTTTCAGTCTAGATACCTGCACAGACACACATGACTGTATTCCTATACATGTGAGAACCCTTACTGAGTCATTCATTAACCCTCGCCATTCCATTATATGTAACTTTGTTTTTCAACCTAAAACTGAACCTGATGCCAATCCTTAATCCCTAAGAACAAAAACTAACCAACTTTGGGGGAATTTGCTAATTTTGTATGTTCATGAGGACATTTGACGCACGTATAAAAGACACAAACATAGCCTGTAGTTGTCTTTTCACGTCATATGATGGATTAAATCTCTCACCTCTAGCTGGATTTAATGGATGGATTAAAAAAAGTCATTTAAGAATAAAAAGTTTTTTTGTGCCTGGTTTCAATCTGATGCCAAATCTGTGTTTTACAATGCAATGTCAGTCACCTCCCTCACTGTGCTATCTGAGTTCACGTCTCTCTCTGAGCCAGTGACCTGGGAGGCAGGCCTCTGCCCAGGGGGGCTTTGTCCTCACACAACTGCGAACAATGTGACTCCACTGCTTGCTTATCATGCTTATCTAAACTCCGATCTATCGCTTATTGCCGCAGATCTGGGTCACAGATCAGTTTCGGATGAAGTTATCTGACTCCTCTGCTGCTCCTGCTGAAGACAGGATTGGAAAGAAATACAAAGAAGATATAAGAAAGGAGAAGTGCTTTTGTTTTCACAGGTACACAAAGTGGGACTTTATTCCACATGGTTAAGTTTGTCATGAATGACTGTCAGACACGTTTAAAGAGAAACCTTGAGCTAACCTTATGAGTAAGCCTTTGGTCATCACATTAAGATTCTGCTTCCTTGTACGAATCCACATGCAGGATAAGATTCATCAAAACAAAGTTTATGGCACTGTAAAGAATGAACTTTGGAAAATCTTTACTGTGAGGTTCTACTTTATTATAATTGTCTTTTTGTCAGGAAAGCGCATCAACAGCGGCTAATGCAGCGTGTGAACTTTAGGTATCCATACTGTATAGGAAACACATCAGCTCTACTGCACCTTCTGCTAAGGTCGTGACTTTTAAAGGTTGACTCCAAACACCGGCTTTGTTGACTCAGCGCCTGTCTGTACATTAGGACACAGATAGTGGGCAGGCTAACGGCCTGCTGTTGCCAAAGTAACAAATCCTACCCACTATGACCTCACTTGCCAGTGAACGCTGTTGAACTTTGAACAGTTATGTCATTTATTTGATCTGTGTGTCATCGGCATTTCCTTTCACAAGTTCCTCCCCTCCGCCACCCTCCCTCTGTCCCTAAACTTTACGTGTTTTCTTTCCCTATCAAAAGGAAATCCTATCCTGAAACCCCTTGTTTCCCTTCATAACCTATTATGCCATTGCTTTTGTTATGTTCCATTGTGAGTTTTCTTTAGCATAATCGTGACCATGTTAGCCCCTTTCATTTAAACCTTGTAAGTCCATTTTCCCAAGCTTACATAATGGATATTCTCTGAGAGTGAACACTCGAGTGAACACTTTGATCTAAGGTGACCCATACAGTGTAGGATTCAGTTCCCTTTTTGAGCTAACAACAACAAAGCTAACACAGGCTCAGTAAATAATCATTAAGGAGGCCATAAAACAACATGTGTTCCTGTTTTGTACATCATCATCTGGTTGCTGCAGCAATCCGATGATAATCATCAATGTTAGAGATTCTCTCTCTCACTCCCCCCTCCCTTCAGCAGATACCTTTGCCCAGCTGAGAATGACTCATTCATATCTCATGACTGCTTTCCAATGAAACTTGTTATTCCAAGCAGCAGTTTCCGGGAAACGGGCTGAGTGGTGAATTATACCATCACACCACCTCAGGCTCCAGGGAGTAGGACTGACATAAACAAATATACCAAGTACAAACTGTACATACTAATGGCCTTAATTACTCGTCAAACAGACGTTGATGCAGAGTGAGGCCTGACTTGTTTCTTACTAAACCTGCAATTAGTAAAGTTTTAAGTCTTCTTTAAAGGTAGACGAGGTATGTAATGAGTTAGCTCTAACACTGCCACAAGTACTACCACTGAGACTTATAAGTACTGTTATTAAGACTAATAATATCACATCTCCCGCTAGAACTATTTTTGTGCTTCTGCTTCTGTTATTACTACTGCCACTGTCTGCTGCCTGTTGCTACAGCTAATACTGACTGACTGATACTTAAAGCAACAGTTCAACATTTCGGGAAATACTCTTATCTGCTTTCTTGCCGAGAGTTAGATGAGCAGATTGATATCATGCTCATGTCCATATTCTTAATATGGAGCTACAGTCAGCAGCCGGTTAGCGTAGCTTAGCATAAAGGCTAAAAAAAGGGGGTAACAGCTAACCTAGATTTGTCTGAAGGAAACAAAATCTGCCTACCAGGTCATAAGTTAACACGTTATATCTCGTTTGTTTATTTTGTAAAAACCTTCACGGAGTCCCGCCGATTGCTTGGCAACCTCCAGGAAAAGACTCCAGGAAGTTCCTGCGCCTGGCCAGGAAATAGTCTAGCAGATAACGTGTCATCTTTACACTTTGTTTTTTGTATGGATTAAATAAACGACATGACATGTTAAAGTGAGCATTAGAGTTGCTGATGGGAAGATTTTCTTACCTGTGGATAGAGCCAGGCTAGCTCTCTGTGTTTCCAGTCTTTATGCTAAGCTAACTGGCTGTTAGCGGTAGCTTGATATTTGGTATGTGATGGTATTGATCTTCTCATCTAACTCTTGGCAACAAAGCGAATAAGCTTTTTTCCCAAACTATTGCTTTAAGCCAAAGGAGCAAAAACACAATTTTTTATATTGTTAGTGGTATAATTTACAGTACATTTTATATGCTCATTGTAGGTTTTTAAAATCTTCATCTGCAAAGTAACTAAAGCTGCCATATAAATTTAGTTGAGTAAAAAGTGCAATATTTCCCTTAGAAATATAGAGGAGTAGATGTATAAAGTAGCATAAAATTAAAATACTCAAGTACCTCAGAATTGTACATCACTGTATGTGCAGTAAATGTCCTTGTTACTTTCTATCACTGACTATTAATAATGATACAGTCAAGCAAAGAAAACGCCGAGGCCTCCTGTGGAGCACAACATGCAGTTCCCTAAAACTAAATTAAGCCTATTTTAATAGGCACCACCCTGGCACCTTTGCCGCTGCCCTAACAAGCACTGAGTTAGACTCAGCTTTTCCTCAGCACAACATGTTGACGCTAATAATGAAGAGTGTGTGAACTTGTCTCTGCCATGAGCCCCAAACAAGTTTCATTTTGAAGCCTTGCAGCAGGACAGACACCATGAGGCCCGCCTGCGCTGCAGCAGCAAGGTGACACAAAAAGACGGACAGACAAGCTGGCGGACTAAAGCAGACAGGTAAACAGACAGACAAACAGAGCCGGGGCAATGCCCCAGAGAGCAATGACACGAGCCAGTGCCTTCCCTCTGCAACACAGACCCAGACTGAGCAGGCAGGCATCCAGGCAGGCAGGAGAGCGGGTGGCTTTCGAAAGACTGAAGAGCCGAGTGTAGACACACAGCAGCCCGCTCACCTCAAACACACAGCCTGTAATGACTGGAGACACGGCTGCCTTCCCTAGGGAAAAAACAAGAGGAGGGGGGGGCAAAGCACAGATGCACAACACCACCTCTTCCCCAACAAACCCTAATGGCTGGGGCTCAATAAACAACAGCAGTGGCAACAACAACCCAAATAAGCCATGACAGCGCGTGGGCTACCTGAGCGAGTTCCTAATTGATCATTCTCGGTTGAAGACTTCCCACTCCTCGCTTCCATTGTAAGACATTCACGCCTCTCATACATGCCACAGTTACAGTTTTGCATCATGGCTATTCTTAGCGCAGGTGTGCTATATTGCCGGAATTCTTATTTTGAGCTCAGCCGCTTTCGCTGTAAACATATTCCAGAAACATTTATTCATAGAGAGTGTGCTCTTTATCTAGTTTGATATCATGAAGGTGTCACACTGGAGCTGCCTTATTTCTTTTCTTCTGGAACACAGCTTAATTCTCAGCTGATGCAGACATGCAGCGAAAGCATGTCCGACATAAGCCCGCAGCCGGCTGACCTATTGTGAGAATTAATTAACAGGCATGGCAGATTTTAGCACAGTTATTTGGGACTTTCTGTACGTAGGTGTGATATGTGGGTCAGCGGGGAGCGACACGGCTGGGCGTCATGTCATCTCACGCTATCAGTCGGTGACAGCCGCTCAGAGCAGCCTCAATAAGCACGCTGATCCCGGCCGAGCCTGCTGACCAGCGCAGTTAGCGTTCCCTCCCTTTACAGCCGCCTAATCCGGGAATTTAACAATGCGCCTGGCCTTCCAAACCAGGGATCAAATTCTCCCGGTTGACTCTGCATTAGCCCAGCCAGCACATGCAGCCCCGGCCCCGTGCCCACCCACAAAGCCGACAAGCAGAAATTCACACACTCACACCCTCGGTTCATTCTGCAGCCCCGGCCACACGCAACACTGAGTAACAGAGGGATGTTAATAAGCACTGTGAATTTCTTCTTCCAGTTTTCTGCTTCTTTTTTTCTTCTTTCTCTTAATCCGTCTTGCTCCTTCATGTGTGTTTCCAGCTAACCTTCAACATAAATGTAACCCAACTGAGATGGCTGGTGGGGTCTTTAACTTGCATTATGTTTCGTGACATTGACAAAAAGGTGAGGAGAGCGGGCTGTGTTTGCACCGAGGCAATGGGATCAAATCCAGGGAGAAATCTATTTCCTTGAGGAGCCATGCCAGAGAGACGAGAAAACTAGACACATCCTGACACGCAATTAGGGTACACTGCACTGTGGGAGCATTGTAATTAGTGAGTGTCATCTTCAAGTTTTTTCCCCCCTTTCTTTCTGTAGTCACCCTTCCAGTATGAGCTTCTAGCGTTTCAGTCCAGCCTATCACAAGGTCAGATAGAAGAGATACCCATCGCCGGTGTCGGAACCTCTCAGCTGTATGCGGTAATTACTGGTGTCCTTGATATTTGATGTGAAATGGGGATGGTAACCTTTAGTGTTTGCCTGTTAGCCCACCCCTCCTCTCACTGCTCCTGCCCTCAATCCCCCGCCCCCCTCACTGCCACCTCCCTCCTCTCAGCTCCAGGGAGTACGGACGGAAAACAGGAGGCTCACTTTGGAGGGAAATGTGAAGTGTGTTTGAGTGCCAGCTGGTGCCCTGGGACATGGTTAAACATCTACTGGCCAAATGGTGCCTTGTCATTGCTGTGAAGCGGGACGACACTGTTGATGGGACCTGCTGTCCAGGGGAGGACGAGCGAAAGGGCGAAGGGCACGAGGATGCGCGCTTCGGTCCTATTTATAACTCTACTTTAGCTGGACTTGTGATTTTGTGCACGGGTATAATCAAACATCAACCGAAACATCAAGTTTTAGACATCAGATTTTGGTGAGGACATGGAGGGCTGCTGAAAATGAAAACTAGGATTAGTGTATAAAGATCAGACAGTTTTAAGACCTATTAAAACTCAAACAACTACGCAAAACAAAAGTAACAAAAAATGTATATATTAACTAATATTTTCTAAAGAAATCTCAAACAAAATCTCTGGATTAGAAATGGGGCACTTCGTACAGTCTGATTGGCCACTTCCTGTATTCAACAGCTCTGCTTTAGGGGGTGCATCTTTTGCTCAGGCCTGACAAGGTGTTCCTTCCATCAGCAGAAGCCAACAGCTGAACCATCAGCACTGGTGACTCAAAAGAAATAGAAATTAGAACAACTAAATGCAAACTTCAGTAATGGCAAACTAAAGTGTGACTGTACAGAAGTCATTTATCTGTTTGCTGATGTGTGTGAAATGTGACTGCAATGTGCAAAAGGTCAATGGGTCAAATTAAACTAAATGCAGACAAAAAGAACTACAAAATGTAAACTATAGAGAAAATCAAGGTGTGTGAGTGCAGGAGGGTCACCAACATTTAAATCAGTTTGTGTGGCAGCAGGTATGGCCATGACAGCGGAAAAGGAGACTTAAAACTCCTGAAAGCCTGTCGCCAAAATAGATGATCTGCTGAGAGTCTGTGTTCGACCAATCAAAGCCGTGCAGACTCTACCCTGATACTTCCTGGACCATCAGAAAGCACTGCCCCCAGAGCAGGGACTTTTCTTACACCTGGAGCTATTGTACAGGATCTAATTTAAGCCCATGGTTCTTAAGTTCCTCAAAAGGTTCTGAGCCCCCTGGAAATGTTCCTGCAATGGAAATGCTGTATATGTTTCATTTCAAAAGTTAACAGAGAAGTGCTTTCTCAGTGTACGTATGTGTCCTGGGAGTTTCAAACTTCCATATCACACTTTCCAAACTTTGTGATGTCTTAAAATCCTGCTCATATGTACAGGCCTAAAACTCAGATTTAAGGTGAGCGCATAGGAGCTTTCCCCCTTTAGCAGGTGAATGTGAAACTCCGCACATGCATAATTCTGCACAGTGAATGTGGACAGGGGCTTTAACCTAAAACGGACAAGCACATTTGAACTCTCAAAGACACTGAAATAAAGAACAAACATGGCAATAAATATGCCATAAAACGAGTACAGCGCTGTTTGTTAGGTAATAAGACATTCTTGAGAGGATTTGCACACGCAGACTGGACTTGTGATTACTTGTTCAATATGAAAGCTTATGCCATAGCCAGAGTACTGAGACTCCAACATGGCCCGTGGCTACTAATTAGACTAACAACAGCTCCACCATCAGTCTCTGATGAGCTGCTTTAATTGGCGGAGCAACAATTTGAAAAAAGCCTTGTGGCCATTACTATAAGCTACACCTGGGATGGAGAAACTCCTGAGCCTGCTGCCTTTATAAAAGCATAAAACAGTCAAATCACACATGGCTGAATTGATTGTTTTATGTTGTAAACTCACTGTAATGAAAGAGCTCCGGTTCTTCTCTGTGTTTAGTTAGTGCTCCATGCAACTGCAGCCGTGCACATCTGTCATTGCTGTTCCCGCTATCAAGTCAGCATGTTGTGCAACATACTTGAAATACTATTCTATAGAAACCCCATGTGAACCCATTCAAGTGCAAATGTAGCGTGTTGCAACGTGCCAGGTGTTTTGACAGTCGGCCGGTGTTGTACGTCTCTCTTAAGCACCTACATCAAGTGTGTTGTGCCAACCTCCAAACACTCCCCCCAGCTGAATAGCGCTGGCTTATATAACACGGCTTCACACTCATCAATCTGTACGCCCCATGTTTATGTTTGCCCCTCGCTGTTTTTCTTGGAGGTCCCGTTCCAACGGAAGCGGCGATGGAAAGGGCGAGGTGCTCGTGAACAAACATACGCAAACACCTGCATATCTGAGATGCCTGGCAGGAATTATCATCACGGTCCACTGTAAACACACACACGCGCTGATCTCCAAGCACATGCTTAACAAAAGCTGAGGAACTCCCGCCTTACTGTCTGCAAACAAAATGTGGCAGCCAGGAAACGCTATGTGGATTGACTGAGGTCCAGGGACATCGGTTGGGACTTGTCACTGGAAGACGGGGGGAAAAAACAACAAAAAAGTGTGTGGAAAAAAAACCTTCCTTTCACACAAGTTTGTGTTGAAACATGTTTAAAAGAGGTATCTACCTTTACAAACAGGGAGGGTTGGGAATATCTCACCGTTTGCTCATTCCACTGATAGGAAATATAGAAGCTGCATCAATAAAAATATCACAACTGTACTGAAATAGGCTATAATATTGCAATTACAATTGGTTAGGGAATTCAGCAGTAAAATGATAATGGCTTTCCATTACAGTCATGGCAATGAAGACATTTGCAGCCCCATTATCTACACCTATTGATATTTTTTGTCATTACTTTTCCAGGTAATTTCAAGTCAGCCGTTCTATACGGTTCCTATTGATTTGGTGTGAAAACACTGAGAAGTGGTGCAAAGATATGAAGGTGAAAGGAGGAGGGAATGTGGCAGAGTGACTGAGGTCAGCAGCATTGTCCAGTTGTGATCTCCATCTTCATCCATTGTCCAACCACGGGTGCCGAGCTCAATGGGGATTTTCTTTTTCTTTGATAAACTTTTGACCTCGACGTATCTCCTCCTTGTGCAAACATGTTGACCTTGACTCGCCATTTGGTGACGTGCTGAGGCCGTGGAAAGAGGGTGGTGCGGATAACGTATTCCGATGAGCTGATACGGGGATCCGCGTTCATCCGTGGTTAAGTTGCAAACGGGAAAGTTTGCTAAACTCGAACTGGCGAATTCTGTGCTTGTGTCATTGGGTAAAGTTGTATTCCATGGCTCTATTTTGAGAAACCAGGTCAATGTGTCTTGTGCTGCGAACATCTTTCACTCCAAACCCAAAATACAACCTCTATTTCCTCCAAGGTGAGCATCGTTACCCAAAACCAAGCCGTGTCAGGGCACGCCGCAGAGCATTTGTCAAAAATTGCTCAAGCAGTGGCTGGTTATTATTTGTGGTGTCTTGTTATAGTGCCTCATTGTTGATGCTCGCTCCGGGCACCCGCATGCATTTTCATCTCACACGCTCATCTCCCGCCCTTTCATCAGGCGTCGTTAGCATCAGGTTGTGACCGATGTTCCCGAAATCTCACTGCACTAACCGGGATCCTCTTGGAGGTGTTCTTTTTTTTTTTATACTTCAATAAAATAAGAGCCAGGAGGAGGGGGAGATGAAGGGAGGGGGTTGGGGGAGTGATTGCCACCTGCCACTTCATTCAACTGCATTTTAATCTGGCGTGTCTGGAGGAATCTCGTTCTGCAAATGACTCCACCGGAGGAGTGGCGGCGCTGGAGGAAGGGAGTAGAGATTTGAGCTGCTGATACCTCGTAACAAATCACCTGGATATGAACTATTCGCTCTCTAATGGGAATCCATATTCATCTTCCTCTCCAAAAGCTCTCCTGTGGGGATGCAGATGTGTGGCTGCTTTTATATCTTCTCCTTATCCACTTCCCCATTCCGTGTACCCTAATCAAAACCCCCACATATTTTAGGGCCCTACACCATCCGCTTACTCATATTGAATTTCCATTGCTTCACCATTGAGTTTATGGACCATCTTTGGGATTATTAATGACACGGCACGGAGTTATACATATGAATATGGAGATCAGCCATATTGTGCATACGCTCCCCTATATAACAGGATTGATCTAAATCTCTAATGTCTTCTTTGACTGATGGCACCACCCTTCTGTTCCACACGCTTTTCTTAATAATGTGCCTCCCTCACTCCCATTATCTGTGTATTTAAAACCCAAGACCCCCTAAAAAGCAGCCGTGAATGATAACTCTCCTCCACATAAACTCCTCCTGCTACTTCAATTCAATCTGTGGCATAGATAAAGGGGTCAACTTCATGCTACAAGGGATCAAATTGAAACCATAACAGGTTTAGTTCTGGTGGTCCTTTTTCAATGTACAGAATTTGCGTTTTATTCAGGCATCTTGAAGGTCACCTTTATGCTTGTTGTTGCTGTTTCAGGAGCGCGCTGCTATATGCGTGCGATGCCCAGGCAAGATATGTAGGATGAATTATTACAGTAAAGGGATTTTATTTATTAACTGGCTCATGGAAGTTGGGAGCGTGCCAACTGTTGCTGTTCCATTCAGGGACCTATCATCTGTATAGTCAAGGGCAGATAAATACTGTATGGCTGTATTCATGGTTACAGATAATATATAGCCACATAGTGTGAATCTACATTAGCGGAGAATTAGTCTCAAGACTGTTGGTGAACAGCCAGCACATGAGGGCTGACAAGGACACCATTCCGATATCTGCTGAGAGCTCACTTTTATATGAGTCAGTTAAAATGATGATAATTTGTCAGACTGGAGTTTAGTCAAAGGTGTACTCCACCAATTTTACACTTGACAATAAGTTTACTTGTCTTGGGGAGTACTACTCGGCCTGTGAAAATAGTTTTAATGTCTTCTTTTGCCCTGGAGGAGATTTGGCCTGATGATGTCATAGTGATGTCATGAAAACGCATTTTTAAGCCTGCATTTAAGTTTGAAAGGCGAGACAATTCACCAGGTAGGAAGGGTCTACCAAAAAAGACGCTGTTGAGTTGTATTATGGGAAGTGTAGGATCCAGAGTTTTTGATATTAGGGATTAAAAGTCAGGATATCTCGGCCAGTGCGGCAGCAATTTTGATTATTTTTTAGCCTGCTAGCGGTGTGGCTCTAGGGATGGCAATGTTGGTCTGTTGGTCCACCACCATAATATCTCAGCAACTATTGGATGGATTGTCATGACATTTTGTACAGACATTCATGTTCCCCAGAGAATGAATCCTGATGACTTTGGTATCCCCTGACTTCACTACCATGAGGTTGACATTTTTGGTTCTGAGTGACATTTTTCAACAACTATTAGATGGACTGCCATGACATTTGGAATACAAATTAATGTTCCCTTCAGTTTAAGTTTTAAAAACTTGGTTGATCTTCTGACTTTTCATCTCACGCCATCATCAGGTCAAAATTTGTCCACTACTTTGGTTTATGACTAAATACTGTACCTGCAAAACTAACGACATTCCCATCAGCCTCAGCTGTAGTTTGTTTCAAAGTTTCAAAGACGTGGTCTACCAGGTAGATAGAGTCTACCAAAAAGGATAGGTTCCAGTATTTTTGAAAATCGATCCATACAGAGGGCTAAAAGTCAGAATATCAGCTTCAGTTGTTCTTGTGTTTTTTTTTTTTGTG
>NTHP01000296.1:589222-609770 GCA_003416845.1 Oplegnathus fasciatus | reverse complement strand
AAAAAAGAACGACAGAAAAAAGAAAGCCTTGGAAAGTGTCCCTGTCAGGTAACTATGCAAATTCCAGTGAGAGCAGTGCTGAGAATTTAAAGGAAGCGTTAGGCATTTTTTATTATTCGCTTTCTTCGATACCACTCTCATGTCTTTACGTTAAAACTGAATATGGAAAGTGAATACGAGGAACATGTTTAATTTTTTTCCAGAAAGACCAATAAAAAGTGCTCAATGAGTTACAGAGGCTAGAGGAACAGATGCTAGCCCAGACATGATCTCAGGACTTCGGCTCTCTACAACGTGTTAATTAGTGAGCTTTAGAGGTGCTGGTTGGCAGATTTTGTTACCTTTGGACCGAGCCAGGCTAGCTGTCCCCAGGCAGGCTTCCAGTCTTTATGCTAAGCTAAGCTAACCGACTGCTGGTTCCAGCTACGTATTTACTGTACAGATGTGAGAGTGGTATCGATCTTCTCAGCTAACTCTCAGCAAGAAAGCAAATAAATGTATTTCCCAAAATGTCAAACAGTTCCTTTAACTCAATGAGTCAACTGAGAAAAATAGCGCCACATATTCTTGGATATGACCTGAACCCACTACACTGAACTCTCTCTGTTTATCTCTCCATCTTTTCAGCTTTTCAATCTCCTGCAGTTGCAGAAACTCCTTCTGACTCTCTCTGACCCTCCCTGCTGGGCTCATATGGTTCCAGGCTGCACTGAGCACGCCCAGCCCAGCCGGTGGATAACCCCACTACCTCATCCCCCCCTCGGGACCAACTTACATCCTTCCTCTTCTGTCCGCGCTCTTTACCATTCTCCTCGTATCTTCGCTCAGCTCCACTTCCCTCCACACTGAGAGAATCACCATCTGCTAGCCCAAATCCCAAGCCGCCTCCCCCCCTTTAAATCTCCCAGCCTCCTTCCTTCTCCATGCTTCTATCTCAGCGGCAGGAAGCAGCACCTGCTTCTTTACCTCACTTCCTGTTGTCAGAATCATCTTTTTCCCCCCTTCTGCATCGGATTCTTTTGCCTGTGTTTTTGTGCAGGGATTTTATGCCCTTATGTGTGTTGGAAAACGCGGTGGACTTGCCATTCACTTTCTGGCTTTGTTCCCGGCTCCCACAGTTGAGGCTGTATTTTCAGTGACAGGTTGTGTCTGGACATTTAATCTGCTCTCACAGACAACCTTGGCCACCGTTTTCTCCCTGACCCAGGCCACCCTGTGAGCAAGTTCCTGGCATAAATCACACCTTTTCCCCCCCGTTGGAATCTTATCAATTCATCCATAATGTCCTTTGGGGGCTTTCATCTTTACAGCAGCATAAACAAGACATGGTGTCAGCTTGACCTCTTATTTAGGACGAAAAATATGGATGTTGTACAACGAGCATAAAGGATGTTAGGCTACATTAACTTCCATTGCCACATTCTTCTGTCACAACCCATTTCCCTGCGATTCTTGCCATTACACAGCTTAGGAAATATTCTTATTGTTTATTGCAGCAGTGACTCTATTGAGTTAGGTAACTCAAAACAGGATGTTTCGCTGTGCAATTACCGCTCACAAGGAATGATGGAGGAACAAACAGAAGCTGAAGTCACAAGGAACAGTCACTTCTGTTTTTCACTGGGTGGATGTCCATTGTTTTAGACTCTCTAGTTATTCTTTGTTTAACCTGCTTCCTGTCCTATCATTAGGCCCATGCAGTCAGCCTATCCATGTGTCAGGTCACCCTCCATCTTATGTGCCCTATTTGGTCACAGTAGTCTACACTGGGGTCACGCTCATACATTGTAGATCTCTTCTTCTAACCCTGTCTCTACTGTATGTAGTAATCTACAACAGCAAATACAAGAGAAACATATTGCCTCCTTAGTTTTTTATTGAACATAACACAACTAAAGCATGATTCCAATTTGTAAGGTTATGATTAGTCACTCAAAACGCTTTGTTAAGGTTAAGGAGATCTTAAATTGAACTTAAATATTGAAAAATCAACACTGACTTTAAGCATAAGATAGTACGTGTTTACTTTTGGAATATTTAATCAAAATCAGTGTCTTTCTCCATGTGGGACCTGCCTCTGGTCTCCACCCCACCAACCTCCCTTGGGTGTGAGCCAGATACACATAGTTTCAACACTGCCTCCACTAAATGGACTCAGATATGTCACCTTTTGTAGTCCTCTCATTAAATCTTTTTCAGCCTGTTACTTTTTACTTTACTTACATGTGTATTTTTTCCACATTCTGCAGCATGCTGCAGCTATTTCCGGTAACACTGTTTTCTAGCAACAAACGCACCACTGAATAGACTGTTGCTGTGTTATTCATACTAACATTTCAGTCATAAAAACGATACACTGGATGACTCTGAATCGATCTCCTCCCCCTGATTTAAATGGCTGTGTGAAACTGTTAATAGAACATCTCGGGGCTTGAGGCTGAACACATTGATCCTATACAGTGTTTTCACTGGGTCTAGATAGAGAATATTGATATACTGAGTATGGATCCACTATATCAGACTTTACATGGATGTGGAGGTTCTTGTCATTGAACATAGATCGGATCATAGAAGGCATGCGTATGAGTGCATATATTGCTTTATGTGGCTTTTTCAACACTGTGAAGTTTAGGTGAAGATGCTGCACAAGCTTGTTGATGCAAATGTGATCACGACAAACCCAGCCGACGTCAGATATCCTTGATTAATGGGCTTCAAGACTGATTGATTCGTCTGAGACTTCCATGACAGACAAAATGTTTCATTATATCAATCAATAAGAGCGTCTGGCTTGACAGCACAGTTTCATTATGAGTAAGGAGTTAATCTAACATTTCATCTACAGTGTGTGATGAGGGTTGTTAGGAAACAGGGTTCGAGGATCAAAGCAGCTCTCAGAAGTAGTCCTCTCCGATGTCGCTGTTGCGTTGCCAGGAAACCAAACAGTGAGGCGATAACAGGAAATGATTTCATCGCCTCTTTCCTTTAACTTACAACAGGAGCTGACGTGCTGCAATGCATGCAAGACGCAAATTTGATGAGAGATGTGGGGGGAAAAAATGCTAATATTCTAACATGGAGCTGTCAAATCTCACATGAGCTCACATGGTTACAGTGAAGCACTTCATACAAAATATAACAAAAAACTAGACTTTCAAGCAGGTATACAAGGATACGAGTACCAGTGGTGGGAGAAGTAGTCAGATCAAAATCCTACTAGGTAACAGTATAAAAATATCATCTGCAAAATGTACTCAATAATGATAAAAATAAAAAAATAGTAAAAATAGTAGTGAAAAATAGTATCAATTATTTCTGCAGAAAAAAAAGACATTCTAATATTTATTACATTTATAGATTGTCAAAACTGATGCATCAGTGTGTGAGTAGCATTTTGCTGTTGTAGCTGCTCGAGGTGGAGCAAGTTTTAACTACTTTATGAACTGTTGGGTAAGTCAGTCTTGTGATTCCCAACCTAGGGCTCAGGCTTCCTCCAAAGAGTCACAGGATTAATCTGAGGGGTCGTGACATGATTACTGGGGCAGGAAAGAAGAAACAACACAAGTTCACATTGTAATTTTTGGGAATTTTCTCTAATCTTTGCTTTTTTGTGACATATTGGGTAATTTTAGCTCAAACAATTATTTAAATGAAACTGCCTGACACCGAGTCAAAGAAGTTGGGAACCACTGGTTATCTCAAGGAAATTGAATTGAACGCAACTGGATTTTTGGTTTTGTCTGTGAAGACGTTTCACCTCTCATCCAAGAGGCTTCACAGACAAAACCAAAANCAGTTGCGTTCGATTCAATTTCCTTGAGATAACTATGACCTGGATGAATGAGAATATTCACAGGCTGAACCACTGGTTAAATCTTGAACAGAGTTATAGTTGTAAAATAAATGTAGTGCAGTAAAAAGTACACTATTTCCCTCTGAAATGTCGTAGTATAAAGTAGTGGAAAAGTGAATAAAAAAATGGAAATACTCAAGTAAAGTACAAGTACCTCAGAATTGTTCTTTAGTACATTATTTGAGTAAATGTACTTAGTTACTTTCCACCTCTGACCAGCACCCGACACAACTGCATACAGGCAACCCAACGTGCACTGAAGAAGAAGAAAAATACTACAGTAGATCATTCATGCTAAAAGACATTTAAATTGTCTTTGGTTTTATGGACATAAATTTGAATGATTGCTTCCTGGTGCCTCACAGAAAGCTGCCTAATGTGTGGTGGCAGCATGTGAGTGCTTCTACTACTGATCTGCACTTCTTTCATTAGAGGCCGCATGCTCAGCGTCGGAGCTGGCTGATGGTTGCCAGGTCAGAGCCAGAAGGGTTCATCTGTGCAGATAAGAATGAACCATACCAGAGCAGCCTCAGGCACCCTCTCTGACATCTTCTCATGCCTGCTTGATAGAGCTGGGAGGAATGTAGTGTCTCGTACACGTCCTCTCTCCTGAGCCCCCCCCCCCTCCATTTTTTGCCCTCTACTGAAAAGACGCATTTTGACTTGAATATCCACCAATGTATCACGCAGGGGGACGCTGGTGTCAGAATCACCTCTATTTGTCGCTTCCAAGGATTTTTGATACTAAGTGATAGCGTCTCTTGATGAATATTCAACAATGCATGATGTCAAAACATGGCTGATGTAACAAGGCCTGTTCATCCTGAAGATGTACACCTCTGAAACCCTCCCAATCCCCGTTGTGTCACACAGCTCTGTCTCTTCCATTAACATCTTGATAATAGCCCAGCGGTACCTGTCAGGGGTTAAAAGAAAGACTTCAGTGTCTGCTCCCTCAATAATTTGTAGCGTTTTTGGCCCCTGGTGGGTGGAGGCCTGTGCCTTCTCAGGGGAGGCTCACTAAAGCCGAGCACTACGTTCCCAGAAAACATGGCTGGAATTTGGCTCTGGGGCAGATGGGTATCCTTTCGACAAGAGGAGGGTGGAATGTGTTCTTTGTGGGAGGGAGTGTTATGTGTTGAAGGCAGGAGGGGGGTGCATCTGAGCCGGTGCCAAACTCTCCCCAACTCTCACTGGCTGAGAGGTGTGTGTGATGTATGTGCATGTGATGTAAACATGTGGGGAGCTGATGAAAACATGCATCAGAGATAGTGAATGTGTATTAGAGGGGTGTATTAGAGCCACTGCTCTGCCTGTGTTCAATCTCTGATACTGCACTGTATCGCTACAGGTTTTTAAATTATATAACCGTGCCCAATATAAGATTGTTCATCTAATTTAATTTTGAATTTGAAGGCATTTCTGAACTTAAGTTTTCAAAAGAGTGCTACAAAGTGCCATGCTCTATAAAAAAGGTTATAAATTAAAAGGAGAATTGCACTGAAAAATCTGAGGAAAAAAAAGCCAAACATAAGAAGGAGTCTGTAAATTGCTCTCTGCTTAAATGTATTATGAAGAGATTTTAAAGGAAACACTGGTTTTTCTTGCCTTATTTCTTGAACTTATGTTTCATAATCCATCACAGACCAACCAGCTTTAGTCTTTAGATAAAAAAAAACTGTCAACAAAGCTGCGCACTTCATAAAGAATCAAAAAGCCTTCACTCTGCATCTAGAATCATTAACTCATTAAAGTAATCAATAAAAATGTAAAATTCAGTTCAAAGCTACCAGCCAACCAGCCCACACACTATAACATAAGTCATAGGATGGGCTGTACATTTAGTCTTCATTAAAAACCTCAAAATGCAACTTAAATGAAATAGGAAAATATGACATTAGTAAAAGCTTGAAAGTTTGCTTTTCATAACATGAAACATGTCAAAAGCAGAAGAAAAAAGGTTCTATGAACTCATCACTGCTTCTTAATTTGAGCCTAGGTTCTTATTTCAAAGTATTGATCAATTACTGAACCTTCCCACCACTCTGGTTTTTGCCTTAATCAGCTTTTTCCATTTCAATGTTTCAATCAGGAGAGACTAATTGAAAGACTGGCTGAAAAAGTAATTAAATGAATGTCGTGACGTAGATGCTGAAGGTGGAGAAAAAGTGGAGAGCAAGATAGCTGAAGATCTGGATAGATGTGATGGATGGAGGGACAGCTGATTCTGATTCTGATGAGGTGAAAGGGGTGGAGGTGGCTCACAAACGTAGTGAGAAAATCTGATTGCTTGAATTGAAAAGTTTCTGCCTAGTGGATGCATTCATGATGATTTTCAAATTCAGCATTTGGCCTTTTTTTGAATAAATCAGGCATCTCTTCCCCAGAAAAAAACATATTTACAAGTAACCATTAACTGCCAATATTGTTGCTGTGCCAGGTCACACAAAATTTTGTACAGCACCTTTCATGCAAGATGACTTGCTGATGAATTACTATTGTACACTGGTTGACAGAATAGAGCTCTGGGTTACAAAATCTGGAACTGCTCTAGATGTGTGTATCTCTTACCCGAATGCCAGAAAGTCCTGTATCTCCAGAAACAATCATGTCTTGTGATTTCGTCTCTGTTCTTAGATAGGTATGGAGTGCCACAAGGCTCAATTCTTGGTCCAGTTATATTCCCTCCATACACCTGTTCTTGGGGACAGTATACATCCTCATGGCACCTTTTTTTTTTTTTACATTTTCATGCTGATGACTCCCAGATGTACTTCCCTTCTTCAGTTTTCTGAAACCAGAAAATATAAAATATGTGTAAAGTGGGTGACCACAAAAGAAAAATCAACTAATCTCAAACTGAAATACTTGTCATTTCATCACGTGGGTGTTGTTATGTTCTTTCAATGGTTTTGATCAAAATCTTTCAACTGGCTCCAAACTGTCCAGAACTCAGTTGTCAGTCTTGGACAGAATCACTTTACTCCTATTTTAGCCTCCCGACACAGGCCGTCTTCCTGCCAGAATTGATTCTAAAATTGTCCTAATAACTTTTAAAGCACGTCATGGCCTGGATCCCAGCTACATGCATTTTATGTTTATATCACTACCATCGGGGGTTTGCTTAGAATACACAGAAGAGGAGCTTGGCAGTGAGCATGAAAAGTGATAAACAGTATGCAGGCTGAGAGAAGACAGAGAAATAACCAACACTTACAGAAACCCAACAGAAATGGACAGCGCGCTGACCAGTGAAGAGTGCTTTTTTTATCAATTAGTACCAAATTTTAAAACTAAAATACACACAAAAACAGATCAACTCTTTAGCATGACTCAAAGCTAATCCTTAAAGCTGCAGCTGCAAACACACTACATGGTCAGTCTTTAAGCTCCAAGTATTGAGCCTCTCATATTAGAGAGACCGGAGTGTTTACTGGACTTTCCTGAGCCTCTTTTACGTCCTCGAGGGAGAATCGTCTCTTCCCATTAACTCACCCAAGGTTGGCCGGGATTTTCATCTCCAAAGATATGCATTTCTAAACATTGTATAAGCATTGTGCATTATTCATTGGGCTTATTAGAGGAGGTGGACTTTGGGTTATTGCAAATCAGAGGAACAAATATTAACCCATAACATTAGCATACGAATGAGTAAGCTTCTCACTGAATGACTTACAAGGACTGGTTTCATAGAACATGCCCCCAAGGTAAGCACTGCTCCATACCTAATATAAACAATATAGGGTGGAATTAAAATTGTATGACATCTGCTCCTGTAAGTCCAATTTTGTTTGTACTTAGACAGTATCCTGTGTTTTGTAGTTAGCCAGAGAACCCCATCATAATAAATGTCAATGGTGTTTTCTGTATTTACCATGGAAAATAACATAACTAACCTTGTTAATAAGAGTCAGCATACCATATTGCTGCTGTGCAAAAAAAGTACATTGACATACAGTAGAGCGTTATGGCTGGCTTGCTTGCATCATGTGGACTGCGTGCAGCTTTGACTCACCGCACATGCCTGCACATACTGTATGTTCCCCGGTTACGACGTCTTTGAGCATCAATTCATTTTGGATGAAAATCAATGATCCTCCAGGACCAGATTGTCTCGGTATGGCCTCAGGTTTTATTTTTCTGAGATTGCAGCCTAATGAGGCACTGCAACACCCCATCACACACATACACAGTTCAATGCCATCCTGCACCCCCACCCCACCGGCCGGTCCTACGCTCTACATGCCCTGATGCAGATGTCTTCAACACTGGATACTCATTAGCCATAGCGAGCAATTCCAGCCATGTCTCACTATTTCATTCACTATGAAATAGAAGTATGGGAATTATTCAAAACCAGTGAGAAAGACTGGTACCATGAGATACCGCAGACTGAAACACTAGCTGGACTGCTGCTGTTTAAACAGCCAAGTAAACATTTGAATAGATCTCAGTTCAATGGCCTGCATCAATTTCAAAAACCCATAGTGTCTATAATTCAGGGTCCTAAATATTATACTCATGTCAGCTTACAACAGTTTCCAAAGATACAGTAAATGGTTTTTCACACTAAAATAATATGTAATATACATTTTTTGCTCATTTGTGTCAATCATGTTCAACTTGGCAACATCCTCCTCGTCTGTGTCCATCAGATGCTTGATGGGAATCATCAGACTTCAGTCACCAGGCTCAGCATGTACCAACTTGTCATCTCAGTGACGCACGCATCTCCACTTTCCTTGACCCGGTTACATCACTTCACTGCCTCTCATCTTACTGCATTTGTCATATATATATATTATCGGAGGAGGCTGAGCGTTTGTATGTGTGAGTGTAGGTGTGTGTGAAAGAAAGTTGAGGAAGCTTCCAGTGCCTGTTTTGATCCCGAGCACAGTGTTGTCTAATTACTGTCTGGTACACAAACTCCTGCTGGAGCTGGTGGTTGAACATCTTCAAGCATCACCAAGTTTGAAGATGAACACTGCAAATGCTCATTCAAAGACCGACACATTTCCTGAGGACATTATGCTGGCAGGAAACACAATATGCCTCGGTTTCATAATCCAAGCAGAAATTGACCATTTGCTAAGACACGTCCCCCTTGGTTACAGTCGCTATGCCTTGAAGCTTTCCGTTCTTGCACGGCACATATGATAATGTAATGATAATGAGTTTGACAATGATAACTGTGGTAGATTTACTATTCAGAGTTTCTTGTAATTTTCAAAATGTATCCTTGATTTCAAACAGTGGTAGACAGAAGCATGCAGGCTTCTCATTTCAAGCTGGCGATTTTATCGGCTGTCGCTAACTAATTAAGCTAACGTGAGTGAGTCATGTTGTACATGTGTCAGAGTTTTAATTCAACGTGACAATGGAAACATAGCCTTGCAAAAGCCATGATGTAATGAAATTAATATGATGCTCTGGCAATATTTTGATCCAATTGATATTAAGTTTTTCCGTGGCTCATGCTCGATACTCTCCGCCTTCCCTCAGCCAGACAGGTCAGTAATGAGAAAAACTTGTTTTACTCTAAAAACATGGCTTTCCAAGGCTGGCTGGAAACACACTTTGTTTGGCTCTTATGACCAGATCCTAAGTGGGTCAGCCATAGTAATGGGCCGCTCCATCGTCCTTCGTCTGGTAATTCGGAGCATTGATTGAACTCGGTCTCAACTTTCCTTTAACCTGTGCAGAGAGGCAGAAGACACGGTATCACTCAGGAGGAAAGAAAGATAAAAACGAGGGGGGGTGGTCGAAGGGAAAGATGATGTTCTCATATGCCTGACTTGGCCTCTGAAAGGAACATGTATTTCCAAATATAGCAATGTGACCTGAGGACATGGTATTTAGCTCTCTGCGCACCAAATTCCCCTGAATGAAAGTTAGCTGAAAAGCAATTAACCAGTCAGTATCCATGTGATTTATGCTCTTTGTTTACAAATGTAAGTGTAAGCAACTGCCAGAATGAATTTTCATGTGGACATGTTTACACTGTCAGCCAAAAGTACTGCCTCTCTGTGGTCTTTACACATGTAACCAGCATTCACCTCCCTGTTTCAACACATGAACAGCGCATGAATGGTGAAGTTTATGCAATGCTCTTCGAAAGTATGCAACTCCAGTTTCCTTTCGCAGTCACAGTTTGGCTTCTGTATTTAGGCGTAATGTAGTGTACATTGCTGCTCCGATACCAATAATCTTGTTTTTATAATCAATGACTCCCAGAGGACACGTGATGGATCATAATGCCGCGTGAACATAGCCTGACATTAATGATTCAAATTTTCAATACCGGCCAGCGCCGTATTGTTTGTCCTTGCCACATTTCAGCACATCTATTTCGTATCGAATGCCATTCATCATTCCTCAGTCAAACATGTTTCATGTGAGAACACATAATGTGGTCGTAAAAAGACGGATGCTGCACCGCATAAGAAGCAGTAGATAATGGCCCTTTTTGGACTTGAGGGGATTTGTCACTTTTGTTTGTACACCAAATAGCAAAGTACATCAGCAAGGACAACTGTGGTTTACACGAACCATTGGCAGGCAGCCAAGCAAAGAGTAATAACAGAGACTGGAAGAAAAAGGAGCCACCTTACATCATCTATTGCGTTGAAGACCGACAGAAGAGTGATGTACTGTATATGTGTCACATAGGAGTTTTTAAAGGGCTCAAATTGCAGCACAGACTATTACAACGGCTGCTTCAAGAGCCTCACTTTCCACCTTATTCAGCTATCTGCTACATGTAAGTATTTTGTGTATGAATCTGACACTGAGTATAACATTCAGTTAACATTCAGACAAAAATAGTATTTCCTTGTGTGAAAGTAGCAGCCTATTTAACTATATCTCAAGCAACACGCCATATTCTGACCCTGCAATTCATTTTCACAACTGAGCATATCTTCGTGGATATTGTTCACACTTCCAAGAGGTGACCGATTATTTCGAAACATTCTAATTTGTCTGTAGTCCATTTCCAGCGCTCAGGTCAATAGATAGACGCTGCACCTACAAACACATATTATTTCTCCCCTGTGGCCACCCCCTCCCTCTCTTCTCTTTCTGACAGAGCTTTTGCTGCCTGAGCCAGATGGCATTTCTCAACACAAATGAACCCCGCCGACGAATGCACGCCCGTAACACGGCAGAGAGAAAATAGTGACGGTCCGAGAGCGGTGTCTCTGAATAAATCATGGGCTGGAGAACAAAGGCTCCCAGCAGTTTGATCAACGAAGCTCATTTAAATCTCTTTTTAATACGCTAAGACCTGCAAAATGTATCAACCTGGCTGCATTAAACTCAGCTTAACATTTACAACGATGGGGAACCTTGTCTGAAGGAGCTGTTAATTCCTCATTTATTCTGTGGAAAAGGACACTCTCTGAGGTGCACTGAGTTAATCTCTATTAGTTGATGACAGTGTGGATTTTTGCTTTCATTAATCGGCCAACTTTCTTGACAACAGACTAGAGATGCAGCTAGTAACAACTGTGCTTTTATTCTACTTTATCCTTAATGGAGTAATGTGCCATAAACTATGAAAAATCCACAAAACGGCCTCAAGTAACCACACTGAATTTTTGAAAATAGCAGCATCCTTTGCATCTGACCCTTTGTGATTGCCATAGAATTTGTTACAGATATCCATCGAGCCCAGAGGATTAATCCCTTAACTTTTCATGTAGCGCCATCATCATGTCAAAACCCAGTGTTAGCATGAACGTGCTAAGATGGTGACCAAGGTAAACATTATACCCACCAATCATCCACATGTTAGGATTGTCATTTGAGCATTTTAGCATGCTGACGTTAGCATTTAGCTCAAAGCACAGCTGTGCCTGAGTACAGCCTCAGAGCTATAGACTCTTGAATTCTATAAAATAACCTCTGTGTGCATTTGGTGTCCATGGAGTCATTTTGTTGTTATTTTTTTTGGATTTGACCTAAAATCTGTGGCCTTCCATTTAGCTGGCAGCTTCAGACATGCAGGGGAAAGTTTTTACAGTAACAAGAGTTATGGAGTTGGCCTTCATCTTTTGAAAACTGCATTGTCTGCCTATCGCATCGACTTTGTCTTCTGTTTAATCAGCTCTTTTCTGACAAAGGTCATCAGGAAACATCCAAACCTGGACCACAAATATTAGCCCATTTGTGATTAGAAAGGCCCCATCCTAAACATTTTGCCTTGGGATTTTTGCAAGCGTAGCCATTAACCTTTTCAAAAATCGAATCTGGATTTGACAAACTGGGGCCTGGCATAATGTGCTTCATCCCTCAGCGTGGATTAAGAAAACCAGAGCCCTTTATCAAGCAAGATGAAAAATCAGAGGTAGCATAGTTAGACAGTTTGAGGTAAACTGTATCTGGGTCAGGTCCAGTCTGCCAGACGGCTTATTATTGAACACTGCCATCCTCTTTCTCTGTCTCTCTCTCTCTGTTGCCTCTCGAGTTCATCCAGCAGATCCTCTCTCATATTGACCGCATGCATTACGGGGCTCGGGGAACATGGCTACAAAAGTCCCTCATTAGAAGTTTGGGTTTCTCTGAACATTATGGGAGGAGGTGGAGTATTGATCGCTGCAAGATAGCTAACTGGAAAACACTTCCCATCAGAGCCGACTGAAGCTCATTTGGGAGGGATGCTGCTGGCAAGCTGGAGACTATTCCACATCTGGTTATTGGACCCGGGGCGGTAGTGAGTACAGTATGTTTCTCCTGCAATCAGGAAACACTGGGAAATCTATATGTGGTAATTACAAATTCATGCCACCACTGTGAAATTGAACACTTGGCGTCATTATAAAGTAATGGGCGCATTAGAGGGAAGTTTGCAGCGATGATTTCCCTCTCATATGAGTATCATCAGCAGTGATCCACACAAATGCAACATTATCCTGTCACATTGCACAAAGGATGGTATTATATGAGAATGCAGCACTGGAATGTACTTTTCCTTTATACAAAAACAAAGTGGAATGTGGCTCAAAAACTGAAATGCAGCACCATGGATGGTTCACTTGGTTCAAAGTAAATCCTTTACTTTGCTTACAAAGCTCATTTGGAGGCCATTAATTCAAGGAGGCTTTTTATATCTCTTCTACAATGGCCAATTTGTACATGAGATTGTAAAATATGCTATGACTCACATCCATTCTCTCTATCTGTAATGTAATTACCTCACATGCTGTAACTCCCACCATGATTCCATAAATATTCATGCAAATCCAACAATTCATAGGAGGCACATATTCACTATCAAGTCTGAAGTGGCATGTGTGCTTTATGGCAAAAAATATCCCTGACTCTGTATTTGATATGGGACATGAATGGCTGTGCTATTCCCACTGCTGACAGGGTAAGACAATGGATATAGGTCATGAAGAATGAGGTCCACTTAAAGAGTGCTCATCATACTGGAAGGCACAGTCATTATTTTTCACAAAAACTCAGTAATGGGCCCACGCAGATGCAGAGATGAAAGGCCAACATCTACTTTCATAGTCATCTCTCAAAGACAAATTTTTACAAATGTAATCCATCCTATTTCACCGTCATCGACAGCCTTTAATCAATGCACAAAGATTGTCTGACTCCGCCATATCTGCCCCATGAAAAGCCTGTTTGAAAGAAAACACTGTTTTCATTCATCATTAAAGATATCCGTGCTGACTTTGTTTTCCAAACATCAAAGCGTCTCCGATTCTTCTGTCGCCGCTCAGATATACTAAATGCAGATGCTCTCAGATAAACACGCGGCCTTTTACAAAGTGTGGCAGTGACGACTCTTGCCGCACTTCACTGAAGTTGAGATGTCACGACTCAATTATGAGTCCAACTTAACATCAGGAAGCTGTGATTTTTCTCTCGCTCTGTGCAGTTAAAAGGCTCCTTGTAATTCACCTCATATGTCCGTTTAGCATGAAATGGTGTGTACAAAGCCAATTGAACTTGAGACAATCCCTTCATTATTACAGCTCTTCCCATCCAAAGCTTTTGGTCCTTGGTGTCCTCTGCGACACTGCATAAGAATTTGGGCCCAGTCATCTGGAAATGAGGAAGGAGGGAGGTGACTGGAAGGTATTTGTTTTGGCCATGCTCGATGAAGCTGCTAATTGTCCTTGGCCATGTAAAGCAAACCTACATGTCCTATCCTTTTTTCATTACCGCCGCTGTGCTGTCTCTTTATTCTCCCAAACCACCACCACCACCATGCACGGTCACTGATGAAAAGGGCCAAAGCGCGTAGCACAGACAACAGATGATCAGGAGACATTTTCTCAACAAGGAATATCTTACTTTTGGAGCATTTCCTGAAATCACTTTTTCCCTCACAAGCGTTTTTTTAGAAAGATCATTGGGCCCATATTTATCAAGCGTCTCAGAGTACAGAAATCTAGCTAAGCTGAGTTATGCTTTGTATTAATGTTGTCATTATATTTGTGTCTACTCTACATTGGTTTCTATTTTTTTATTCTATTTCAAGGTTTGGAATATTATAACAGTGTTGGGCAGATAAGCAGAAAAAATGTAATCAATCACTCACACATATTATCACATATTATCATTAATCATACATATTACTTTACAAAATGAAAGTAATACATAAGGTGACTGCACACAACAGCACTGCGGGCCTTACACACCCTCCAACCCTAGGGCAGCTAAGAAGACACAACATATAAACAGAGCGAGTTTGGAGTTACTGGGAGTAACGTTTCTCTTTTGGTAGAGACTAGCTGCCTCCCCAGCCCTCCACCCATGCTCCAGTCTAACATGTATCAGACCAGTCTGTTCACTGAGAGACAAAACTGATATCAACCATCCATCAAACTCCCGGTAAGACAGCATAGAAGTGAAAATTGTCAAAGTAACTATTTCAAATTGTAATTCCTTACTGAGTAAGGAAAGTAACTGCATTACGGTATCGTGTTACATAGTAATGTGTTACTGTCCCAACAATCTCACAGTGACATCACACCCTCTCTCTGAAAGTCAGTGCAAGAAACTTCATGAATAACTCTCATGTCCTACTCTGAGACAGAAGTGTTTTCAGTCTTAGTGTAGTTTTCAGGGCGATCCGTGAGTGATCTGTAGATGCTTGATAAATACAGGCCTAGCTTATTTAAAGATTCCTGCAGAATATTGCACAGCAGACGATTAATGCTCATATCTGGACTGCCACTTTACCGTGACATGCACTAATGCATGGCGTAGAGAAAATGTATAAATCTGACGAAATCACTGGTGCCCTTCATTTTTCAGTCTAATGGCTGTAGCATTAACAGCTGCTAGTCGCTGTCTTATAGTCATTTATTACCACCCATGTTATCCTAGTCTGCTATTTTACTACCATAGCACTATAAATCAGGGGCCAAGAAGGGGGCCAGCACCCCCATTCATGCCTGCTTCAGGAGAGAAATATGGAGCAGTGTGAAGTCTGTGCACCACTAGCCGAGGTGGATATCATGTCTGAAACGTAGCATTTAAAAGTCAGTCATAACTTCTCTTTTGCCTCCAGGTCAAATACTTTGCATTACACCATGACCTGTGTTGAATGATTCCACTAGTATCATACTTACATCATTTCTATGTTACCACATAATCAGTCATGTTGAATAGACTCACTTGGATGCTGATAGCTTTAATATGTGGGCTACTTTCTTGACTGTGAGCGATGTTAGAATAAAAGGGGGGAAAAATGACTTTTTTAACTACAAATGCCTTCTTGTAGCTTTTCTGAGAGGCCGTGGTGCCTGGAAACACTGGGGGGCATATAAATGTTTTGGCCACAACAGCGCAAGCCAATATATCCCTGCTTGGCCTGTTTGCTCCTGTGTGGCATGGCGGCACACTGCATTTAATTTACTAGCGGCTCGACTAAATGTACCGGTGGAGGCGCTCCATAATTCATGAGGGAAGAGAAAGGGAGAAAAAAACATGATGAATCTACGGTTGCTATTCATGTATCCCCACCCCCACCCCACCACCCCCCTGCACTTTCAATTGAATGTTAATGGGCAGAGACAAAAGACAAAAAGAGATACACTGGAAGCAGAGATAGAGATCTGAGGTTAAAACAACAACTTAAATATGTGGATGTGTTAGTGTGTTGGCTTACATAGACGAGGCATGATCTAAAACTGAATTCCAGTGAGAGAGAGAAGGAAAAAAGTATTCTCAGACTTTGCATTAATCATTGCCAATTCTGTTCGTGACCATTTTCTTATCTCCATAATTAAGTAATTAACAGTTCTTGGTGCCAGTTAGCCCTGCGCTCGGACAGGACACAGCAGGAAAATAATAACACTAAATCACTCAACCGTTAGAGGATTTTGGGAAACTGCCGCATGGTAATCAAAGATTAAAGGTAACGAGTGAAGAAATAGATATTGGCTGGGCAAGGGCCAGTAGGAAATATTCTCACACTCCCGCATGCAAACACATGCACGCTGTAACAAACACATACACATATACACACACAAACTAATCTAAGAGATGAAAAATGACCACAGGCATTTTCACACACTTAACATGCCGGCACATGCGCTCATGCACAAATTCACCCACAGATGCATAGACCTGACCTGTAAATCAACACCTGACAGGATGGAATTTATCACAGATCTTTGCACTGTTCTGTTCCACATGGGAATGCACACAAACACCATTGTGCAATAGTGATGTATAGCGGGGATTTTGCATCATGATCATGACAAAGATAGACTTAAGTCCTGGGGACAGTGAAAAATGGCAGTCAGTTTAAGTGAAACTGAAATTAAAATGTATTTTTGCTGTAAATATGCATTGTGACTGGTGTACTTCTTTGGCCAAAAATTGGAATTACCAAAAAGAAGAAATTCAAATCTTATTTATTTTTCTGCTGTAACGCCCCCTACATCAGTGTTCCCCAAGGATAGTAAAGTTTTGGATCCGACTGACAGTGTCAGTACTGGTATTTTTATTGGTGCAATATCTGTGTGGGCCTGCCATAAAAATAATCACTAATGTCAGTTCAGTTCCAATGGCCACACAGACAGTTAACCAGCCCAGATTTTTGTGGGCTATACAGTATGATGTATGACGCACCATCGAAGTTAACAGTGCGTCTGCTAGCAACGTAGGCTCTTAAATGTCAGCCAACCGTTGCCACGGAAAACATCCGCCCAGAGGCTTGAAACTTAAGTGCTGTTTCCTCAAATATGTCCAAAAACTATGTGCAAAAACTAGTTTATTCTCTTTTGAAAGATGTGCACAACAGCTGTAGTATCATTATATTTCCTTACACAAAAAGTGAGGAGAATTGAAAATTTCAGTTCCACTTTAGTAACAGAGTATTTCCACTTTTCACTAACTGTTTTTTTAGCATATCCTATAAGTCTTATTGGTCTTATTGGCATCCGAGTCACATTAAAGCTCGAAGGCTTGACCTTCACTTGCCCAGCTTCCATAAACAGTGCCTTCTCGGAAAAATCTAATGGATGCCATCTCTCCATGTAAGGCTGTACGCACCTGATGCAAACTCAGTTTATCGTAATTTATTGGACGTGATCTTACACACACCTATAAAAGTTAACAAGCTCACTCTTAAACCCAGGTTTGGACATTTATAAGGTTGTGGGAGACATCATGTTGCATTGCTCAGAGAGATGGGGAGAGGACAGAGGACAGTTGTTGAAAGGGCTGCTGATGTATTGGTCATCCTTTGCTTCCCTGGACTTCAATGAATACATCTTTTCTTTGATCTGCTAAAGTTGTTTATAATGATTCTCTATTAGTGGCACAGTCATTACCCTTTCCCATGGGAGTGACGCTCCCCCACCTTTTAACACACACACACACACACACACTAGAGGACACATACAGACTATTCATTCCCATCACCAGCAGAATGTCTGGCAGATTAAAAAGAGAAAGTGCACATATCTCAAAGCGCCCATACATCAAGCAGTCTTTGCTGCTGGTTGCTCTTCCTCTGTGGTGCCATTGTAAGAGCTAGGAGTGCTGGGGGTCGTGGTGTTGGGGAGGGGGTGTCTATGTACTGGTGTGTGCTGGACTTTGTCACGTAACTCTTCCCCTTTGCAGCTCTTCTGTTTTTTTAAAAAGACAGAGATAGGGAGGTCTTTCATTGCGCCCGCTGTCTGGGATAGTTAATCCCAGGCTATAATAGGCTCGCTTCGACTCAACAATGTAGTGAGCATGTCCCTCTGATTTGAAGGCCTTGTTCCAATCTGGCTCCAATCAGCGCGTTGAGTTTCTGGGGGCACCGCTGATTTTCTCGCCTCAGATGAGTGATCGCTGGGAGACAGCCGGACATGCGCTGCCAAGCCCGGATCGCATGTGTTGAAAAATCACACAATCTCACGCTGAAATGACCAACTGTGTGTATTTGTGTGTGTGTTCTGCCAAGGCGCTATGGTAAACCAAAATGTACTGGCTGGCCTCCAGTTTGAAAGTTCTGTAATCCTCCATCTGCAGGAGAGCGTGCAGGTTGCACAGCGCACCTCAACACGGATACCTTCGCGCTCACACACACACGCACACACACACACACACACAGTCGAGCACCGCAACACTGTGATATTATGCTGTTTGTGTTTGATGTGGGCGACTAAAGAATCCTCTCATAACCTGGTATAAAACAGCCACAGTAGGAAGAACAACCTGCTGCTTCGATTGAAGTGCACTTGGCAATGGCGACCTGCCGGATCAAACCAACCACGACGCAACCCCTGTGGCTTGTACACCTTTGTCATTTCCTTTAGAAGACACATTGTTAGACATTCAAAGGGGATGTGGAAGAGGTTATTACTTTGTCAGAGAATATTTCCAACTGACAAAAGATGAAAAATATTCTCCCTCTCTTGGTAACAGCAGGTGAAAGTGAGAGGAAGAGAGGGTAACCTTGGTGGTTGCCGATGCAGTGACCCAGGTCACTTTGTCTGATGTATGATGCAGCATCACAGAGCACACAGCACATTTATTAGACTGTGTAATGATAAAAAGATAGTGGGGGAAATGGATGATGGTTGAATTGGAGCCCACACATGGAGACGAGGCCCCTGCTTGCAGTCTCCTGGCGGTAATATCATAAAGCAGGCGAGAGACGATGCTCCTCAGGAATACAAATGTTGCCTTTAAGTTGGAAATGTGTGGCCTGATATGTGCCATCATATTGAAGGGTGGGTTTTTTTTTTTAGCTCTTTAGCCGATTAATCTGTGTCATCATCTTGGCATTGTGGAGAAGCAATTTAGATGGTAAATACAGTTTGTGTTCCATATATCATCTGGTCGGTGCATGCCGAAGTTGGGCTGCGCATTTAGGGGCTAAGCGAGATTTATGCTAAATAAATGGTCTTATGTGTCACTGAGATCTTTTATTTCTTATTACGGCATGAACAAGGAGATTTTGCAAGAGCATATCTGAATTTCGTCACTTGGAGTAAAAGTTTAACTTGTTGGGATGAAATGTCCTCAGATGTTAGTGGAGTGTGTTACAGTTATAAAGCAAAAACAGACATTTACCAGAAACAAACTGAAAAATGATAGAAAGAATAATGTTTCAAAATAAATAAAGGAATAAATAATGAAATAAATGAGAGGGAGAAACTTGTTGGCTGCTTGAGTTTAACCTTAAACGCTTGTTCTGATATAAACAGGCTGTGTTAGTGTTGGCATATTTCTACAGGTACTGGTAAGTTGATGAAACAGGATTAGGGAAGTCCAGTTTGAGTAATATGTGAGCTTGTTAGACACCAAACCACTGCACAGCAGCTTGTAATACTTTGAGACACAAGATTTTACAACTCTGTAAAGTCATCTTGTCAGCAGTCATTTTATCCTTGATGATTACGAGGTACACATCAAACTTGTCACCGTTTGGCCGTTCGGTGTTATTAAGCTCTGAATATAGCATTTATCTCATCCCACTGGAACTACTACGTCTTCTGATGGTCCTTGTCTTCATTGACATAAAGTATCCACTAGCTTTTTGCAGTACAGTCTGTATAGTTAATATTAGTTACAGATATGTTCAACTACATCCCTCTCCTCTCCACTTTTGTTCTTTTTGTGCAGGTGATACATTTAAATTATGAAGTGACATTTACATAATGAACATGCAGATAACACATTCAGTCTTAATCCCACTCTCACTACTTGACACTGTCCTTTTTTCCATTGATATTCTTTTCTGTGCCATTTCTTTGTTTTGGCCAATTACTGTAATCTCTACTGTAATGTGGTCACTGCTTTCTTGACCCCAACCATTCACAACATTGCAGCTTCTCTGTACCACCATGATTTTGTGCTTTGTCTTTATCAGGACTTGTACAAATACGACCAACATGTGTAAATATTGACCAGTCCAGGCCAACACACAAACACCTGAATTCTGTCAGTGAATGCAGTTGTCGTGGCCGAGTGGTTAAGGCGATGGACTAGAAATCCATTGGGGTCTCCCCGCGCAGGTTCAAATCCTGCCGACAACGAATGCTTTCATGTGATTCTGACAACTCTCATCACCGCCATGTAACCTGAATAATCCTGAAAAGGCAAAAGTCCCTGGGACTCCCCAACAGTTCCTATCTTCAAGAATGAAGCTGCAATTCAAACTCTCTTAAAGAGCAACTTGCAGGTTAATTTTTTTTTTAGATTTATACTTAACCTTGTCTGAAAATG
>NTHP01000296.1:569153-583088 GCA_003416845.1 Oplegnathus fasciatus | reverse complement strand
AAAATAGAAAGTAACCAGTCGGTACACTAAATAAATTTTGAATGCTAAGCTAGCATAACTTAAAGTTTGAGTTGTTTCACAGCAGCTCAGATGAAGATGCAAAAATATGAAATATGAAAACACACAAACATATGAAGAATAAAGTTCCAGTAATAAATGAATGATGATAAAGTATTTACGTAGCATTAAATAGAGCGATTTGTTCAAGGAAACTACTCTGAAATCAACAACTGCTTATAACACAATGAACTGAACTAACTCAAATTACAGTCTCAGAACTTTGTCTCTATTTTTCCTATTATTAGTACCAAAACTTTCTGGGAAGATTTCAAGAAATTATTAAGAAATAATACACACCTCTTAAATAAAGTGTCAATTTTTTTACCATCAAGGAGGCCATTATGGTAACAATCCTGCCGTTCCAATGCAGTTGCCAATGTTGATCCGATGTCCAGCAACCTGTGAAGATGATTCACCTGGAGATGGGTCAGACCTACACCTGTAATGCCCGTACTTTTACCTGGCTGATTTCAACCTTGTTCCATGCCCATTCCAGTGGCTGTAAATGTAAGTTCAACTGTAGCCTATTAACTGTACAAGATAATAAATATTTTCATGAATGAATGAAAAACACGGCACATCATTTACGTATTTTTCATACTAGAATAGAATAAATACTAGAAATAGAATTTAACCAGAACTTTGGCTGTCCGAGTTAACAGACCAAATGCACATAGCCCACTGAAGTTTAACTTAACCAGTGACATTACTCTTCTTACCTCCAGAGCAGCTCTGGGTCTGCTACACCACGATGCCTGTTAGACTTTCAACATGTCTTATGTCGTAACCACCTTCGCAGAATGAAATTGGGAGGATTTTTCTCAGAGCTGCTGCACCCTGTCTGGCTTTCCTCACAACTGACTTTTAATGAGCAAAATATTTTTGGAGTCCGCCCAAAACTGAAGCTGCTACACAGCACACCCATAGAATGAGATTATCTATCCAGAAGCTGCTGAAAACTGTGGGAAAGAGAGAAGCTTGTATGGAAATTACCAAGCAGCCCCACCACTCCCTTGACTGTAATGTATGAGATCTACTGCCTTAATATCTCTGTTTGAAACCGTAAAGTCTGCCTCTTTACAAGTCCCGAGAAAACTCTGGCGTGCCAGCTACACTCCACTGGCCCAGTGAGACGAGTGGCTTGATACTGAACGCATGTTTCATATTCAGTAGTCAATGGGGTGAGTAGTGAATTATGCTACAGTCTGGCGGCAAAGCACACAGACTGTCCCCTCTGTGTGCATAACAAATGCAAAACAATTTTACATACGGTATTCATATGACATCTGGAGCTAATGGAAAAGATATAAAACATAGCTTCACACTGAGTGATGGAATTTTAAATTGTATTCTACACATGAATGCCTCCCAGGGTGACCATCGGACTGAAGACGCTCCTTTATGGTAAACAGACAATGTGGAGGATTTTTTTTTTTTGCAGCAAAGCGATCAGAGAAATAGAAAATACAAGATGTAGAAATCAAGCTCTCTTTGTGTTGCTTTCTATCTCCATCCGTGTCTACCACAGACTCCCAGGGAGGGTGATGTCATCCTCAGACGTTCCACACATTGACCTGTGCGCAGACTGGAGGGAACACGGCCTCGGATAATTGACAGTGGAGCGGCTTTGAAATGCTGATTAAGCACAACCTGCCCCATGGCCCCCAGTACTGCCGGCTCTGCATGCAGAGGAGGAGGCTTTTGACACGGGGAGGAATCCTTCAAGGGAGCTCTCTGTGATGCGGTTACAGTATCATCACGCATCAGAATTCAAGGCCTCTTCTCCAGAGATGCTCATGTAAAAAAGGGGGGAGTAGTGAACGGCATTCATTAGGGCGTCAGCGCTTCATTAAAACCTCCTTTCTGGTTAATATTTTCCCGGGTAGCTGCATGAGAATTCTGTCACATCGCCTCTGCTTCCTCACCACTGCGCGGGTGCTATCTGCGCTCAGTTCACGCCATGTTACACACTGAGATAGCGCTTCATGGTGAGATTAGGATCACATTTGGAATTAAAATTTAAAGGCTCATTAATTTTTAAATCACCCTTTACATGCTAGCTTATGTTAACACGGTTTGTATCATTTACAAATTTTCTAAATTTTCTAAGTGCCTGCTACATAATTTCAATCATTACACATGGACATCAATTTTAGGAATGCTTCTAGGACTGTAGTAATGGTCTAATTAAGTGGCAGTAACCGTGATACATTTAATGGCTGAATGTGAAACGCAGGGCAGAAATTGAACTTCAGGGACTTTAGATTCTGCCATTGTCTCCTCTTGCCAATAACCACGACAAGGTCAATGATCTGGAGGTCATTTGTCTCCCCCCACCTGATGAGAAATATTGACCAAGAAGCTGTGAAGAACCAGGAAAGTGCCATAGAGCAACTTTTTCACTTTGACATATAAGTGAGGCAGTACAGTGAGTGTGGATTAAAAGACTTGATGCGGCGGAGAGAGCTATCACTCAGGATGAAGGATTGAGAACAGCCGAGGGGTTACGCCGGGGCCATTTGCGCTCAACCTTTTTTTCCGGGTATATGGTCAATAGCAACAGACTGGAAACGCATAGGTCGAGATCTGGCGGACAAAAGCGATGGCTTACCCTCGTCTCGTCTCACTCGGGGACCGGTCAAATTTGTCCCCTGGGAGTGAAGAGACCTTCTAACATAACTCAGCCCTTTGACCTTTCAACCCCGACGAGGCCTTTTCCTGCTGTGATGGATGGCTTTGCGTGCACGGTTCAGGTCTCATGATTTATAGAGAGCTGCAAATATTTACTTTTTTTTTTCTCACTCCCCTCCTACCTTCCTTAATCCCCACTTTTGATTGAACCTTCATTTCCCAGCTCTCACATGTTCATCTTTTCTTATCAATTAGCGTCTTGCCAAAAAAGTGAATCCGCCCTGCGGTATGAGGCAGAGTTGCAGATGGGTACGATAATCATGACAGAGACTCTCCCTCTCTGTGACGTCGCTGCACCGGGGTAATTTTTCACTTTTTTAATATCCATGTGCCAGAACGTGTGTTTAATGGCTTCCCGGGGGCTATAGGCTAAAATGTATTTTGCGTCTTAGTGCTGTATCTTAAGTGTTATGGGAAACTCCCATGATGAGGTAACTTTTCCATTAGGGATATGAAAGACTCTCTGTCTCTCTTAGGAATTGACTAAGAAGGGTTCTTCCAAGTTTTTGACCCAAACCCTGAAGTCTATTTCCATCATAGTAATTTCTTCTAATTACATCTCTGATGGCTTACCAGTGATCATCTTCTAGTAACCAGGATGTCAACTGCCCCATTATTTAACCAGTCTTAATGAGCTAGTGGACTGTAATCCTTAGCTCCCAATTGACACATATTACATAAAACAATCACGCTCCATCTGCTCAGTGTCATAACTCAGTTAAGCCAGAACAATATGATTAATGTAATCGCGGTCATGTAAACCTGCAACATGTTTGGCTGCTGTCTTGGTTCAAACTGCAAAAAAAAAAATCTAACAACACAGGAAATCTTAAACGTACAGGCTAATAGCTACTTATTTTGTGGTGTTTTATACAGCATGTTATTATTGATGCTTCATGTTTCAAATGTCAGATGCCCATCATTTCTGTCTCATCCGCCTGTCCCTCAGAATCAGCACCTGTCAGAGCTTTCTCCGTGTTTTTTTTTAATTTATTCTTCTTCTTATCTTCTCCAACAGGGGCTAGTTGCTGCTCTGTGCTGAGAACCCTGGATTTGCAGGAGAAAATGTGCCAGACAGCATACAGACCAGTGTAAATTCTGTACAGATAACAGATTCACAGTCTCTTTTTCTATGTATATTTTAATATTTTTAATATTGGGACATGAGGGGCTGAAGATAACCATCTCTAAATACGTTACATTAAGAACAGTTCCTTATAACTTCATATCCTCATACTCAGCAAATTTCGACTTATTCTACAGTATCAAAAGTAATCAGTCTGTACCTTCGTGGTCACACCACAAACAGGAAGTACTGCACATGCAGCATGACTGAAATGTAAACCACCATACAATGAAAGAGAATAGGACGACTCAGGTGTAGCAGTCTCCCTGGCAACATTTCCTGTTGATTATTTGTTGATTGTTTGATGATTAGCGTTGCATGGTAATACAGTTCAGGAATAGATTAGAAGAACAGAAGTCTGCCGTGTTAGATCAGACCGAATAAGTAATGTAACCATGACAAAAAAAAGATGTTTATTGCTTTTTTATGATGTTTATTGTGATGATTACCCGACTCAAGCAAGTTTCAAAACTCTGCTAATTTATTTAATATTCTAACCTACAAAAAAAAGATGCCTTGAACAGTAGAAAAAAATCTATTTGATGGTTAGCCGTGATGTAAAGTGTTTGTGCTTTGCACTAAATCATGCAAAACCACTGTTATGGTCTTTCAACCTTCAAAGCAGATGATCTGCAGTGAGGCCTGTTGGTACAACGATGAAGAGTATCTACAGTCATGCTTTTCTGGAACACTTTTGATGCTTTCTTGGCTTTTGCTTTAGCTCTTCTTTGTGTCCTCCTTGTCAACCAGCCGCCTGTCTACATAAGCTGCTCTATAAAGTAGTTCAGTGAAAGCTGCCAGGCCATGGATAAAGTGAAAATGGAATATGTACAGGCTGAAAATGGACAGAGTTAGGCTCTAACGCTGTTAGCTCGCCTTTTCTTCATGCTGTTTCGTCTGTACCCTGAGCACTTTAACTGAGAAATTCCTGCTTCAAATCCTGTCAGTTTCACCTGCATTCATAGGTAACCCATGGAATACATAGGCCGAGTGGAAAATTACAGACAGTATAGGGCAAAGTAGGCCAATGTGTTACATAATAAGCTGACAGGTTAGAACTGTGCAAGTAGCTCCCTGCAGATAAGTGACCCAGAAATATCAGCTGCAGGTTTATGGCACATACTATATTACATACAGTTCTCCGTTTCACACTGTTTGGCTGGTTCAACGCACTCTCCACTGCATGTACTCTGTGTTGCTGCCAAGAATGTCAGCGAAGGCGCAGAGAAACACATTTTTCCAAGTTACACATTCTAGTCTTTTTGCAGAGAGGTGGTTGAGATGGATGCACTGACCGTGTTGAGTGTCACAAGGTTTTTAACTATGCGTGGCTCTATGGATGGCAATATTGGTCGGGCCACCACTTTGTCCTAAACAGAAATATCTCAACAACTTTAGGATGGATTGCCATGAGATTTTGTGCAGACATTCATGATATTTTGTAAGGACTTTGGTGATCATCTGACTTTTCCTTTAACGCCACCATCAGGTCACAGTTTCCACTTATTCAGTCTGACGGTTGGGCCATCACTTTGGTCTAAACTGAAAATATCTGAACATCTACTTGATGGATTGTCACAAAATTTTGTATAGTCTTTCATGGTTCCCAGAGGGTGCATCCGAAAAACTTTGGTGATCTCCTGACTTTTCCTCTTGCATCACCATGAGGTTGTCATTGTTGGTTAGGAGTAAAATGTCTTGACAGCTACTGAATAGATTTCCGTGAAATCTGGTGCAGATATTCACGGTCCCCAGTAAATGAATTATAATAACTTTGATTCCCTGATCTTTTATTTAGCACCAGTTTCAGTTTGTCCAATATTTTGGTTTATGACCAAATATTACTGACTACTGACATTCCCATCAGCCTCAGCTGTACTGTGTGTTTAGTGTTAATTAGCAAATGTTAGCATGCGGACATGATAGCATTTAGCTCAAAGCTCACTCTGCACAGTACCGACGCACTAAAAGCCAATCAATGGGTAAAGTGGTACAGTAAGCTTTAAAGAGATAAAAATCAACATTTAAAATCAAACCATTCGAAGACATAATTGTGCTCCACCACATTTCTGTACAAACAGTCATTAAATACGACCAGTTGTTGGACAGCAGCTGCTCCATGTGTGGGACAAGCTATCTAAACCAGATTTAGGAGGATTCACTTTCCCCCATCTCCAACAAATTTAGAGTGACACCCATAAACCCCTCATAGAGCTCCACTCGGCCACAGGCATGAGAACAGAAAAGAAGGATAAGTGTATTTTTATAGGGGAAGAAATAATACAAAATAGCTGAGGGCCAACTGGAATTAATTTAAATCTCCCACAAAACATCAGTGAATCACTTCCGAAATTCCCCCTCCCAGCCAGCTGTGATGTTTACAATTTTGACTTGTTTTAGATTACACGCACACACAAAGGTTTTTCCGTTTGCTACTAATGGCAGAAAGGAAGAGACGAAGGAAAGAAAAAAACCTCCGGAATAATTAGACAGATCAGAGGAAGAGATCCTTCGCTAGAGGTCATGCGGCTGATAAACGATAGGCTTGCCTGCAATGCATGTTAAGTGAGTATCGGTGTAATTATCCAGGCTGCGGCGCCTTATGAATGTGTGTAATGTCACGGCCTTTCTTCCCTCACCCCCCTCAGGCGCTTTCCTTCCTTGTCAGACGCTCCGCAGACAGGGAGTGAAGGTCACTTGACCAGAAGAAAAAAGGTCAAGGGAGGGACTGGGTCCATGACGGGCTGATCAGCCCACCGCCACTGAATGGCGAATTTAATTAAGATTGAGAGCGACATTTTCTTTTCCCATCTCCTCTTTCCTGGCTACCAGTCTGCGGGGTTTTGATTATCAATTTTTCTGAAAGAATAGGCACTTCAATCAAATGAGGATAGAGGCCCCCTGAGGGGATTAATGACGATTTAGTAGGCTTATATTCACTTTCCTGCCTTTTTTTTTAGCAGAAACTTTATGGAAAATCACTTGCCAAGAATTCTCTTTTTACCTAAACTCGGAGTTTGACAAGTTCATGTGTAACAAGAAGCTTTTGGAAATGCGGGAGATATCTTCATTAAAACATCAAAAAACTTCTTCAGGATCCAGGCAGCAGCTCATCCAAGGCAGACCTCCTTCCTCTAAATTGAGAGGAGCTAGTGCCATGACAATCTGTGCTTGCTTTGCAGATTCTTTGGAGCCGATGGGGGACCCAGCGCAATAAAAGGAGCCCTTCCTGAAGGTTTGGCGGTATGTTTCTGTGGGCGACACGCAGGAGATCAAGGGAGCGAGAGAACTGACTGGGCAGGCCTAGAGCCGCCTCTCTCTCCAGGGACTCTTCGCTTTAATCACAGTGCAGCCAAGCAAAGTGATGGTGAACTCCACATGCCTTTGGTCTCCCTCGTTTCTCTCTCTCTCTCTCTGTCTTCATCATCATTCTTTTTTCTCTCTTCTTTGCTCTCTGTCCTCACTCCACTGCTCATCTCCTCTTGCTCATATATTTTACCCCTTGCCTCTTTCTTCTCAGTGCCCCTCATGGATTTTGTTGTAAATTTCAAATTGCAGCCTGCATGCATTTTTTTCTTGTAATATTGCAACACAAGGTTAATACCTACTGCACCAGAGAGGCGTTAATCGTGTAAAAGCTGCTTCTGGTAAGCAAGGAAGCCTCCTTCCAGCAGCTCTAATTGAGACCTGGACGTGTCCCTGATCACTGAGCCTCCAGAGGCCGGCTGCCATAAAAGCAGTGGTAGGAGCAGTCATTACTGCACAGGGAAACATATGGTGTCAGGTATCTTTAGGCTTAACTGTCCAGTGGCACATGGAAGAAATGAAGGCTGGGGACATGGGGAGCTGACCATTATGAGAAATCCTGAAGGTGTTGCACAGTGGAGGGTCTCAGACAAGCATGTAATTTACAGCTGCCTGGTGTCTCCTGTATGTTTTATTGAAACACCAGAAATATGCTGCAAGCTGAGATGTGTGATGGCATGTTGTCGTTTTCTTGTGTTGGCTTGTTCTTAATGCACCGTATTAAGGCAGTGTTCAAAAAATGATAGTCATATGTCATGCCCTTAAAGTTGCATTAATTAATTAGGTGTATAGCATAGTTTGTTTAGTTAATTTTCAGTGTTTCTGGCCACCTGATGAATGCAAGTCCTACATTTGCTCTTCATTTGATCCATTGGTAATATAAAAAGACAGATTAGTGCAACTTTAAAGTGGTTGTCAGCAGATTCCTTTTAGCTCAATCTTTGTTAGGTAGTGCCTGTTGTAGTGTTTTCTCACTGTTATTTTTCCTTATAAGCTTCTTTTCTACACTGCTCATTACTTTTTTGTGGGCCTGTCCACTACTGCATGTTTGGAAATGCTGAAGCTGCCATGAATCAGCTATTGGTTGAATCATTGTGTTGCCACTTTATTTATTGAATAACATTAAATTATTACTTCAACCTATAGTGCTCCAAATTGGATCTTCTCTAGAATTTGAAGAGTGAAATCTGCAGAGTCCCATATAGCAGGTCTTCCTGCTGCAGCCACATTCCTGTCAAATTTGGCCCTCCGGCTTCTGACAGCATCTCCAGATTCCCAGGATGCTTCTTTAGGCAAAACTGCAGAGAGAGAGAAAGTGGAGCGTGCGTTCCACTACAACAGCACAGAATTGGGTTAGAGTGCGCATAAAGATACTTTCATAATGTTCTTTTATTGCTTGCAGCAAGGACCTGTGAGCCATTAGCATTTTAGCAGCGCCAAGCCTTCCTGTGCTGTAATATGATGCAGAGTAGGAAAACTGTCAGTAAGTCCTTATCAAGTCAATGATGTCTCTGTTGCTTGGCAGGCGTCAAAAACAAATGACGGTTGAAGCGCCTTCTCCGTTTTGAAACTCATTTCCTCTCGTGTGTGTATTTGCGCGAGAGGGGGGAGAGAGGGAGGGGAAGAGAAATGTTATTGAAGTTACCATGGTGATTCAATTTCAGCAACCCCCCACTTCCCTCCGCCTCTCTCACCCTCATTTCCTCACTAGAACAAAAAAGCAAATATTTCTGAGAGGAATTCCCTCGGTTGCGGGAGCTGCGGCGGGTTTCACCAACTGATCTGAGCGAGGTTTGGGTGAATGTGTTCCCTACTGGGGATCCCTGCTCAGATATGCATCCTCGCGGATCTGCTGAGCAGAGAAGTTACACAAAACAATGTTAATTCCTGGAATTTTAAGTGTTTTGTGAAAATTTGCAGGCTGGAAATCATTAGAATGGAAATGAAGACGGTGTGGAAAGGAGGCATTATATTACAGTTTCAGGCAACAGTAGACTTTTTAGGGCAGTTTGGAGTGTAAATGTCAAATCCTTTGCGTTCTTTGTATTCGAGTCAAAGGTAACTGCTTAGCATAAAATTTACAGCCCTGCCAAGTGAAAATGTCACTTTGGTAGAACCGGATCTTTCAACCCCATCAGGAAGCTTTGGGTGACATCGTGTGCTGTGTTTATTTGAAGTTCAAACAGGAAGGCTATTTATGCCTCTATCTCCTCCCCCATCTCTACTGGGCCAACTGAGGGTTTATTTTCCTCCCAAAAATAGAAAAGCTAGTAACAGAGGGAGAATGTTTCTAATTCCCCAAACAAACGATGGGCAACGGGGCAGCTCTGTTTTGACATCTGACAATGTGATAACAGCAATTTGTTTCTCCCTCATCACTCTAAATCGCTTCGGGTGAATCAGTAGCCGCAAGACAAGCAGCACTAAATGTGAGAGCTTGTTAGAAGGGTGTTTTAATTCCATTTCTACACTCTTCCATCGATGAAATGCGGTGTAGGACTGTGATCCAAGCAGAGCACACACACACACACGCACACACACACTGGCTTCCTTTTTAGTTTAGGCTCAGCTCTTCCTCTTCACTGACTGTCTCACAGTCACCATCTGCCATGTTGGAAATCGGCCCTCAGTCTGAGAGCAGGATGCTGACTTGGGAGCTGTATATATATCGCTCTCTCCATATTTCACCTCTTTAGAAGGGGGATTTGTAATCTTGCTCGTCTGTAAATCACAAATCATTAATAATTGAACACATTTTTCAACTCGGAGCAGTGATACAGTGGACCGCATCGGCCTGGTAGCGCCCTGAAAGCGCACAGCCATATAACCCCATTTTGTGGTTTTCCTGAGTCGAGGGCTGTGTGGCACGGTAATTAGAGCTGCCACATGTTCTGGGGGGTTTACCGCCGACCAGTTGGCGCAACTGAGCAAGATGGGGGAAGCCCGTTGGCCGTGCCAAGGAAAGGTTGATGGGAATCCACGTGACACTGCGGTCGTCACAGGGCTGAAAGGGAATCCCTTCCTGTTTCCCCTGTTTTGTCAGCCGCTCAGACTACTACCATGGTGACCTGGTGTTTGCTGTGCTGACTGGTTGGCAGCCACACAGTAACAGGCGGATGACGTATTCGTATGGTCATGCCTATTTATAAGCTTCAACTGTAACTCTGTGTGCATATGTGCGTGAATGCAGCCTCAGTGGAAAGCATGGCCTCACCAACGGGCCCCGATTAGATGAGTGACTGGTCAGTTGCTGAATAACAAAAGTCCAAATCAAGAAGGAAAGACATGCTTAAGTAATGTGGAAACTACATCTCCATGGCAACTGTATCATAACAGAGATGACTGTTGAGTGTGGGCAGACTTTTTTTCTTCTCAGATCTTTTCATTCTTTCTGTCCTCTTATGTTACATTTGAATTATAAGTTGATTTAAACAATATATATCTTTGTCTTCACTCCTTCCGCTGACTCTGAAACATCATGATTTGTAAAAGTCGAGCAGGATCTTTTTTTGGGAACATTTTGGGGGGGAATATTATGCATGCCTTTTCTTTTCTTTTTTTAAACAAAATCTGAAATAATGAGAGAGATTCCTGGCGCCGGTGAAAAGGACCACCGGATAGTAAAGCTCTGTAGAGCTCAATTAGGAGTCATCTCTATCATTAACTCAACCTATAAACTATTAATGGTCTCTAGCCATTTTTCATGATAAGGCTCCCCACATTTGAAAAATTCTCATTAGGGCCTAAATTAGGGAGCTCTCGTAGATCAAAATTGGTCTTATCTAGTTTTTTAAAATTCCAAAATAAAGATTTAATGAAATATCTCTCCTTCTCTCTTCTTTGGCCAGTCCATCTTTCTCTCTCATCCAACTACTACTCTCTCTGTATGCATATATGTTGCACTGTGCAGTATATTTATGCACGTAAGCACAGTTTGTAATGTTATGAATGTAAAAGGTGTGTTTTGATGCATGCATGCAGGATTATCCTCCCAAGGTAGACGTTTGTATGTTTGCGTACGTGCACGTGTTTTCCCAGAGATAGCCACCTGGTTTGATGCACGCTCTCTCTTCCTGCCTCTCTCTCTGTGTTGTCAGATCCACTCCTACATCGTGTCCATTGTCACATCATTTACCGCAGAATACACAATGACTTCACACTCAACAAACACCCAACACCTCTGATTTTCCTCCAGAAAGCGAGCGCAGATGTGACTTTGACTCGCTACGTATAGAATAATGCGCCGGCCCTCCTGTTCCCCGCTTGAAAAATCCCTGAATTTTAAACAGCTCCATAGGAATGAAAATGAAAGCCATGTAAAAATTAATATTACATTTCCATGACTTCCTATGCTGTTTAAAAAGTAATGAGACTGAATAAAAAAGCACTCAAGTTAATAGCCTTGAAATATTGTGCCCCTGACATTTCGTCTGCACTTCCAGGAAGCAGACAGTGTTCAAATTGTTGGCAATATAACCCGCCTTTTACATAATGGTTGTGTCCATTTGATAACTTAATTGTTCCCTGCATTAGTAGGAAGCTTTTAAATATTCACGCAAACAGCTCAAGGATGACAGGGGATGTCTGGAAGTTGACAAGTTTGAACAAAACCACGCTGAAATCGGAAAAGTCTGGAAGAATTCGTGGAGCAGATACATGGAGACATGCAGATAGTCACATATGCCTGGGTGTGTATTCTCTCTCTCTCTTTCACACACACTCACCACCCCTCTATTCGTTCTGGGTGTGATTCTGTGTAGGAGTGTGAGCAGGGATATCCCCCTATGGTTTTCAAAGAGGTCTGACTCATTGCCAAGCACATTTTTTTTCCAAGGAGAACACTCCGTCCTGTTTGCAACTCCAGAGGAAGCCCCTGTTCTCTGGAAAGGATACGCCTTCCATGAGTTCACTGCACTTATTTACTGTGATCCTTCTCCTGGCATTTCAGGTCACGGTAACCGATGGGAGAGCAGTGCAGAGATGTTTCAGAAACAAGTCGAACTGAAATTCAAATGCATTTTTGCTAGGAAATTAGTAAATCTTGATAGCTTCATTTGATTGGAGCATTATCTATGGGAAGAGGCACTAATTCTGCATCTTTGTAACATACGAAGTTTACAGGAATTTGATTTTGTAAAGGTACAGACAGCTTAAATCAATAATGCTAAGTGTGGTTGTTGAAGAGGGGGGACAACAACGCCTTGTATCAATGTTCGTAGGCTACAGGGCTCTGACATGCTTCAGTCAGTAGCGCACCACAGAAGTTGACAGCAATGCCGGCTCTCAAATGTCAGCCAGATGCTGCCATGGGAGACACCCACCCAGAGGCCTGAAGCTTAGACATTGTTTCCACAAATATGTGCAAACGTGGTTTTATCCTCTTTTGAAAAATGGAAAAATATGCACAAGTGAAGAGAATTCACATTTCAGTGTTTGTACCATTAGGCGTAGGATGTTTTCCGTATCTCAAATAACCTCCAAATCCCATTCAGTGACCTGGGAAGCATGCAAAACACTTGTCGGAAAGTTCTTTTGAGGACGCTGGATAATGTTTTGTTCATCTCTGAGGTCCCTGGACTGTTTACAAATATACAAGGCTAAAATGCTCGGCTTTAATAGAAAAGATTATTTACAGTTTTTATGAATAATGGAGAATGGCCTCCAGGAAGGGAAAGCATCCTTAGAGTGCAGCCTAAATTGCCGGGGCGTTCTCTTTGAAAGCAAAGAAGCCAAACACACATTGCAATTCTATTCTGTGCTCAACGTTAACTAATTGCATGAAGTCAGATACCAAACCTGTGTCCTTTCCAACACACGCCTACACTGCTGCTGAACGTACACACAGCTAAAATGATTGAGTTAGCATAATAAGCTTTTCAACCTTGTTAAATATAGAGCCACGGCCTCTGAGCAAACTATAAATTGGCATTATCCGATATTACAGACAGTTGTGTGCACCGACGGAAACACTTACTGCAGCATATGAATGAGATTACTTCTATCCCATTTAAATTTGCAGCCTGCAAACAGTCATCAGTTTCTGTGTGCTTTTGGACTTGGAGGATTACAACATTACTGTAGTAACACAAACAAACTGAGGGTTGGGGCTGCGTAATTGGGAACATCTGGATGTCATTTCGGTCTTTTCAGTCCCGCAATCATGAATGCTATAACATCTTATTTGGCCATTTGCTACAGTGGAAAAAAAAAACAAATTCCTGAAATAAACATCCTTCACTCACAGTTGGGGAAGATGACATGCATAACCGATACGGGAAAAAACAAAACAAATCAGACAACACGCTTGCCGTGTCTTGTCGTCACCCACAAATGACACTATCACATTCTGGGTGATACAGAAACAATACGGGTGCGTTACCTTACTTTGACCTGAACATGTTCATACACATTTTTTTTCAATATGGAGGAACAAAAGTGGAGATCAGTCCATAGACAAAACAACAAGAAAAGGGATATTTAGGGTAAAGGAGGAAAAAAGGAATTAAACAAAAGAGGTAAAAAAAGCATGTATCACCTGCAGGTCTTGAACCAGGGCCACCTTCTTAAGGATTAAATTGCATCTGACAGGTGAATAGCCCCAGAAAAGCAATACAGGGGGGATTAGAAAATGAAAATAAATGAGCTTTTAAAGCCTAATGAAGGATTTAACCTAAATGAAGCACAGGTGGCTGGTAATAGGTGCTGCCTCCACATCCACAATGGGGCAGGTTTCAGAGCACTTCTACTCCCCC
>NTHP01000296.1:551388-568956 GCA_003416845.1 Oplegnathus fasciatus | reverse complement strand
CCCCCCTCCGTGGCCTTGCTTTTGGTATTTACTCACGCTTTTCCTGGGGTCATAGTGTCACCGGGTTTAGCTGATGGGAACGTGCCATTTTCCAGTGTTTTCATTGGCTGGGGAGAACATGGGAAAAGGAGCTGGGGCATCCTCTGTGGTCCCACCCCGAGCAGAGGACCTCCCCCCCTCCAGCCCTCCGAAGCCATGCGCTGCCACATGTAACCCCTTCTGCTCAGGACATGCGAGGAAATAATGATGTCAGAAACATGGGGCTCGACCTTTGCAGCCTCGTTTCATGGGAAGAACTTTAAACCAAAGTGACAAAGTATCCTCCTGGGTAAGAGCATGCAGAGGAATTTCAGCACTGATATCCATTACACTCAGAGTTCATGAACTGCTGTTTTATCTGGAAAATATTACTTTCAATACATGGGGAGTAAATATACTGTATCAGTGTTTATGTGGCTGCAGCTCTGAACAATAGCTCCAAATCCTCTTTTGATAGATTAAGTAAAGCACCAAAGGCCGTGTAAGAAAACGAGGGCTTATTTTATGATTAAACAGCTACATGATCAAAATTATCCAGATCAAAGAAACTCCCTGAGTTAAAACTGAATAAAAAATTACTCAGTGGAATTAATTTATTTTCTATTTTCTCTGTTAACGTGTATTACTTTGCATTTGGCATTAGGCGGCTACATCTTCCACAAATTGGCTTTCCCCTCCTTTTCGTTCCACTTATTTTATACATTTGTAATCAGATATTAGCAGCTGATGTTTCAGATATTACTCAAGCTGTGCTGGAAGATCCCTTGTTAATTTAAAGCCTATGTGTTGAGTGTCACTCCCCATATATGGAAGTTAATCATTTCCAGCGTGAGTGGCTGTCAGCGAGAGAAAACACTCGAGCCTTCTGTGTTATGTAACCATCGTTACTGTTCATGGACGGGAAGTTTGACCATTTACTGTGCTTGTACTCATGTAAGGAGCTTATATGTTTATCCACACTCAGCTGCCATGTATTTGAGGAAGCACACACAAGGAGCACAGAGTGTGCTGCATGCTGCTCACTTGAGTTGTTTTAAAAATATCCTTCTGCATTATGAATTAGTGAAACAATAATTACTTGATGCTGCTTTACTATATATTTACTATGTAATTGGTTCTAATTTATCACTGAAAAACCTCCAGTTTTCTTCCACAATGCTGTTTACTGGAGAGGAAAGGATCTACCAAATCAATTATTTAAAACCAACCTCATAATGAGGCATAGAAAATAAACTGGCCAACATATTACACCAACAAAACTGGGTAATTTAAAGCGGTGGGATAAATCTTACACATTTGTGTGCTTTTACATGTTTCCATTCTAACAGTTATTTTCTAATGATGTGTTTTAAAGTGCATATTTGGTGTACCCAGTTTGCCTCCCTAATCTACTTCTGTTTCAGTTAGTGATTTCCTACATTTCCCACAATGCCGTTCAGTAAGAGAGAAGTAGTAAGATAGCCCAAAAAGTAAAACATTTGAAGTTGTGATATCTTTTTCTTGTTGAAAAAGTAGTTAAGTAGCACTTAACCTGATTCAGGTATCTCTTGTAACAAGTAAGCGAGGACTGAAAAAACCCCCAGGGTGCACTGCAGTTTTTAGAATCATACCCTTTCAGGTAGCCAGAAAGTTAGTTGCAAAAAAAATACTCTCTCGGCTTGTGGTGTGTTTGTGGTGGTTTTCAAAGGTAATCTGATTTTCTGATGTAGTTTAGTTTCAAGGCATAATAGCATAACCCCAAAACAACTTTGAAACAATCCTTAGAGATGTCCATTCATGGTAATGGTACTGTCAGCAATGTTTGACAAAAGCTGAATATTTCCGTTGATGTTTTCTTATAAATGTTTGTAAATACGATAAAACTAATGTTATACCATTGTATATTGGTTGATTATTACATCACGCTTTCTCCAGTATATTTTTTGTTTGTTTTCAATAAAAATAATGACTAATTACTGATTAAGTAAGCTGCAGGGGTGATACAGATAATAGTAATGAGTCAACAAAGCCAAGCAAATCCAAATCTAATCTCAGTTGTGGACATTGACCACTTCACTCTGATCACTGAAGTGAAAAATTCTGCCAAATGGGTGTGTCCTGATATGAATGGGGAATACTCAGTTTTATGGTATTTTAACCCGTCAGCAGAAAGAAGAAACTATGTTGTTTTGCATATATATGACTTTTTTTCCCTTTTTTATTTGACCATTTGTTCATTTTCTATTTGAATTATTCATATTTAAAAATCTTTCATGTTTATGTTATATGTAAAATGTTTTATTTATTGGCTTTTACACATTGCCCTTAATTATTCCACTTTAATGGCGACAAATCTATGCAGATTGTTCAGAATTTTAACAGTAAATGGACATCTCAACTGTAAAATAAAACAAACTGTACGGTAACTAATGTTATAATGTTTTACAATGGATCTTTACAGACTAGCAATTGAATTGTATTAAAATAGAATGATATCATGACACGTATTTGACAACAAGCCTTTTCATCTATAAGAAAAAGGGGAGATCTTGTGGTGAATATCTCAAATATGTATTTTCTGCAGTAAAAGTGATTTTCAGCACTGATTTCACTTCAAATGTGAAACATTAGGAGAATCTTGTAAATCCAGTTTCTGTTTTCTAGCACTACTCTGCTTTGTTGTCCACTCAGAGAGAAAGTGGTGGGTGAAAAATTAGTCCAGAGTAAACATTTCAGACCATAACAAACCACACAAGTGCTGCACAGCTCTCTTCCTCCCTGACAGAGTTTATCGAGGGTGTGGTTCTGCAAAGGTCCAGCTGCTGCATACTGAGCGAGTGAATAATAAAATAAATTGTGTTTGAGGAGGCTTACATTAAAGATTAGTCATTCATGAATCATGAATAGGAGGGGGGAGACCTCCTCTTTGCTCAGAGTTTTATCTCTGCCCTTTTATGGCTTACCACCAGCACTTTAAACCAAACCCAGGCCTGGCTCTTGGACCAGGTCCGGGCTCTTTCTGACTCACAGCATGTCTTATTCACTGCTCACAGGAGGCAGGGAGGGAGCAGGGAGGACGTCTGGTGAGTTGCTTTGGGCGAGTTGCAGCCAGCAGGTGGTTGGGGCTCTCAGCATGCAGCCTGGTCATCTAAAAAGCTAAAGGTTGGCCAGACAGGGACATTAATGGGGATGCACAGGATGGCCATTGTAACAAGTCACCTTGGCTCATATTTACTCATAAAATCTTTTTACTATAATGTGAAACATCCTGCAAAGAGGACGGAACATCTTGCATATTTAAGTGAGGTAGAGGAGTTTACACAAACTGTTTTCATCTTGGATCACAGTTTCACAGTTGTGTTTGTGCCATACTTACTAACATGCATACATTTATAGTATAGCTTAATATTCTTTCCTTTTTTGACATGTGCTCAAACATAAGCAAAAGCTGAGCTGAAACAAACAACAGTCCAACCACAAACTGAAGCCAGACAATAGAACATAAGGTAAAAATGATGTGGTTTTTGAAGTTTGTTTGTCACTTTTGAAATAGAAAACAGGATACAAGGCTTTAAAAAATGCACTCCTGAACCTAGAGTGATTCAAACTATTGACAGTTTCATTCTATGATGTTGCACACAAATCAGCACCAGACCACACTTAGTGGTTAGGGTTAGTGAGTTATTGAAAAATTAACTATTTTTAATTGACTGCTTCCATCAGGAGGTGCAACACAACATGGACACAAAGCAACACTGAAGTAGTTGAATTCTTTAAAGGGATAGTCCAGAGATTTAGTATGTCACTTCCACAAAGTTGGGGGGTAAATCAAAACAGCAGAGGCCGAGATATTCAGATCTATAGTCCCAAACTCCAAAAACACTGGATCCTGCATTTCCCATGATGCAACTTGATACCGTCTTTTAATCAATCCTGTCTTTCTGTTATAAATTTGTCTCCAAGCTGAAGAGTGGTACTCTTCATGAGTAAACTGAATTTGATGTGTAAAATCGGTGGAATATCCCTTTAACAGTGTTCTATTAAGAAAAAACAAACATGCAGGAAACAGGGTGATTTTCACTGGAAAAAGTCCGCAACAATTACAAATTACCCTCAGACTCAGTGTAATATGACTTACTGAGATGGATGGGTTTCAGTCTGTGCTCAAAAAATGGGAAGCAGATGCATTATGTTTGTCAGCAGTGTGCTTTAATCTGAGGGCAGGATGAAGGAGGGGCCTTATGAACGACAGCACTGGGTCACTGAGAAGTCACAATGAAACACAGAGTAAAAACAGAGATATGTTATGTAAAAAGTCATTGTTGGGTCATGAAAGGTCAGTCACCATGCACTTACATGACCCTGCTTTGTTTGTGAGTTTATGAATTTCTGTCAGCTTGCAAATATATAAAAAGACCAAAACCTACAATGAATGGATCCTACTGGGAAGTGTGTGTGTCCAAAGCCCGATACAGCTGATATTCCTCTGTGACAGAGAGCTCCATTGTTGTCCAGAAAAGACCATTAAAAACACATAAGTGAGTCACACCGTTGCCCTGGGTGACATGTGCCTTCATCATGATGAACATGGGCACTGTAGTTTATCTTGAGTTGATTGCACATACTCCTGCTACAATAATCACTACAGCACCAAATGTGTATTAATCCGCGACTGAAAATAGTCCCAAACAAATACACTATTTACCCCAGTAAGTCACAGCACAAACACAGCTGTATGTTTGCCAGTGTGCCTTGTGATTGGTTGTAGCTCTGGCTGAAATGCCACAAAACAGAGCAGGTGACTGGAGTAGGGAAAGGGTACACTCACACCTCAGTACAGCAAGAGAATTCATCTCAATATATTGCAGTGGCAATTATTAGTCCCTCCATTGCACTGCACATGCAGGCAAGTAACCACCAACTATGTCCTCAAGTGCCTACCTCATGCGTATACATACACTCATATATGCACTCACTCACACACTTAAAATCCATTTCTTCATCTTTTCCCAATCTGGGTCCTTCCTCTGCTGTGGTTATTGAGTGACATTTTGAGTGAAATCACTTTAGGTAGAAGACAAAAGAATAAACCTACTTAGTTTAGTCTGCCCCCGTCCCAACCCTGTGCCCTGTGGGCAGGAAGCGGGGAGACTTTCACCTTATCTCCTATTGATCTCCCCTCCTGAATGGTGTCATTTATTTGCAGGGTGATATAAGTGGGACTGATTAGAACAAGGGGCCTGATTGATTTGCGCACACATGCCGCGCGACAACCAGGAGAAAATCAGACCTGGCGGGGGAGGGAGAACATTCATCTGAGGTTTGTCCAGCTCTCTCATGCCACAAAGCATTATCCTCTATGTGTGTGTGTGTGTGCGTAGGCATGCATGTGTGTGTGTGTGTGTGTGATTGAAGGATACGCAAGTGCTTTAAATCAGCCTGAAAAGCTTTGAGGGAAGAAAAGCAAACAAATGCAATTTGCATTCCAATTTGTTTACAAAGCAACCTTACACACCGTCAAATGATAAGATAAATGATGGTGTGCGCCTTTTGTAAAGCACTCCCTCGATTCAAACTCCTCTGATTGATTTGAGGCGGACGCTGACCCTGGCACTGAAGCACCATTATAAACATCTCCGATGTCCTTGTTTGTGCATTATGTCTAGCTGAGTAACTCTAATAAGCATCTTTCACTTGTTGTGTTAGTGGGATGAGCGGAGCGAGATGTGCCCTCCAATCTCTGGACTGATTAAAAGAACGGGCCTGTATTAAGAGCTTAAATGTTCTTTTGCTCCGTGTGTCAGCCATGTTTGCACCCCTGAGAATAATCGCTGCTTCTGAATTGGATAAAAAACAATGAATTTAACACTAATTTTGCCTGTTTTCAGAGCTGACCAGAACAACAGCATTTGCTTCTTTTGAACCCCCCAAAAAATCCAGTTTGTGATGATTCATTCCTTTACCTACCGACACATTTTGACTCAGCAGAAACGTATTAGCCTCCTCATTTTCTGAAAAGTTCTTAGTTGAGTTCTGCTAAATTAACTGGAGTTCAACTGAGAGTCAAAACCCATTCGCACTAATGATCTGGTCATAGCGCTGAACATCGAGACCCAGACACATGCCCCCAATTTCCTTAAAAGCGAGCCATGTTCTTGTAAACAACTCCTCCAGCTGAACATGACATGTCTCCCCTTCCCCGTTCAAAGGGCATCCTCTCTGCATTACGGCCTCCTTAATGAAAAAGAAGCAGGATGGGAAACATCAGGGAAGATTTCACAAGAAGCTTCCCTTTAATGTCTGCGGAAGCCAGGGGGCTTTAAAAAAAGATTCTCCTAAAAGTCCTGTCTGCTCGATTGCTTCCACAATGAGTTAGTTAACTACACCTTCCCTCACCCCGCAGACAAACCTTCCCTGTAAATGCCACAGTGATATTTTCACATTGCAAATCTCCCCTTCTGCTATCTCCAATGGAGCTATGGTTTGACCCTGCCTATTGATGAGCGGAGGCTGAGCCTGGCCCTGCAGGGGACCGGCTTGCCTTCTAAGCAGCAGACACTATTATCACTAAATATCTGCTAACAAGCACGAGCACTTAAGCCACAGCCAGTTTGCATTCCAGCAGGGTGGGAAAACAACTGCAAATTATGTAGCTATCTTTTGCTATTTTCCTGACAGACCTGAGTACTTTTTATAAGGTTATAAATTTAAAGCAACTACTCATACCGGCAGCTTTAAATGGCATTCAAGAAATTCTTCCTACCCAAGACGAGAAAGAGGAAGAAGAGCTAACATCGAAGGGTCCAGCTGTCTCCGGGCAGAGCACTGGCTTGATGGTATTTTTAGAATTTTATTAAGTTTTGATTCATTACTTCCTTTGCACAGAGAAGATTGGTCCATGAAGTGGTCATGTCAGACATCATTTGGGTAAATTGGACAAATCAAAGGGGTCTCAATTAGTGGAGAATTGGACAGTCTTTACTGTTGCACTCTAGCTTTTTACACAGAAATGTTGCTTAGTACTGTTTTTAATTGATCACCCCTCTAGTGTGTGTCTCGGGGAGGAGGGAGGCGGGTGGGCATCGGCTAGAAAATTGCGTCCATCAATCAGAATCACTTTAATTGCAAAGTACATCCAATAAACTTTGGAATTTTTCTTTATGACACTGATGTTCAGATACACTGACAACTTCCTCTTCGGTTTCGAAATACATTTTTGACACAAAATAATATTCCAAGGGCAAACTGATATTAGTATGTATGAAAAATAGTTGTTGCTGGCACACCATGTTTCTCTGGTGTTTACGGCAAGTCAAATTGAGTCTGTTTTATTTATATAGACCTTCATCAAGAGTCTGTCTCCAAGCACTTTGCACAGAGAATGTGCCTAACTAATCAGCAGTCCATCACAGAAGTAAATGATGCAGTGAAATATGTAACAAAACAAAGGACGAGACATTAAATAGCACTTCGGAAACTATATAGCCTATTGGTACCACTGACATTGAAGGATATGGAAAACTCATGAGAAGTAATAAGAAATGCCTCATAAGGAGAGAAAAAACAACAACAATAAGTCTGTAGATTGGGTGAACCAGACCAGAATCAATCTGATGGTGCATACAGTATTAATAAACACATTTGCAATTAATTTATTTGCTTTCTTGCCGAGAGTTAGATGAAAAGATTAATATCTGTATGCTAAATATGAAGCTACCACCAGTGGGCAGTCAGCTTAGCTTAGCACACAGACTGGAAACAGGGGGAAACAGCTAGCCTGGCTCTGTCCAAAGGTAACAGAATCCGCCTACCAGCACCACTTAAGCTCAGTAATTAACACGTTATATCTTGTTTGTTTAATCCATACAAAAAAGAAGTGTGAAAACTACACTGTACAAGGATCTGGATTTAGGAGCAGAGAGGTCGGTAAAGGACCTGTCAGAGATGTTTAGTGTGTCTGAGACCCAAATTCATCCCCATCCAGAAGTACCTCTGCCCTAAAAGGTCTTCAGCCACAGGCCAGCGCCAGTGGATGAATGGTTGAATATGCTAATACACTGGAGGCCAGCGGGTCAGACCAGAAAATGTCCTATATACTTTTGCAATGTCTCCCCCCCNAACCTAGTCCTCAACAGAAGTATCAGTAAAATTGCTGTGTTTCAACCAAATTCAAGGTCTGGCTGTATTGGAACAATCAGTCCTAATTCTGCCTCTCTCACCGTTACAAAAGCACTTAGTCTGCATCTTCTCTCAGCAATTGATCTTGAATGTCCTTCTCTCTATGGAGACTTTAGTTTGTCCCTGGTCCTTAATGCTCATCTCTCTGCCTCTCTTTCTTCCGCTGTCTATCTCTGCCTATCTCACTCTCCCTCACTTGTTCTCTCGGCATGCATATTAACGAAATGTGCCTCGTTCCTCTCTGCCTGAAAGCCGTTTATCCTAATGTGGGAGGAAGTTGCAGCTTTACCAGCCTCCTCATTACTTATTCAGGATAATGTGCGACAGTGACGCTCTAATGGCATACTGTTGGAGAGCCACTAACAAATGGCAGGCCTGTTGTGTCCACCCAGAGTCTGATTAATAAGTGGTGGCAATCGATGGAGGTGGCCCGACCCCTGGGGTGATCCGTGGGGAGGAACCCAGACGGGACAACAGTATGGTCAGAGTGTACATAATGGACCATATGTTGACCAGCTGAATATATGTGTGTGTGTGTGTGTGTGTGTGTGTGTGTGTGTGTTTGAGGTATCAGTGGCTTCCAGTAATGGTTTCTGTGTTTCTGTATTAATTCATTCATGGATGGATCCGATGTGAAAAACATGTTCAAACTGGGCGCATGCTGACCCTTGTTTTTGCAAGTCCTTGATCTGAGCTGCTTTTCTTGCGGATTCCTTGGCAAACTGTTTCCTCTTAACCACATTGACCCTATGAAAAGCAAAGTACACACAAGTCCAGCAATTTGGTGGCCAGCCAAGACACGGAAAACCCATCAATAAGACTACAGAGGTAATACACAGAGGGGACATGGCACATCCCCGGAGCGTTGCTTTTTAAAATGGCCCCTGTTCCTTTCCCAGTAAACTCCCAAATGATGACAAGCCAATTAACCTGCATCATTAGTTTGAGAGGAAGCTCTTTTAAATGAAACCACAAGGCAGAACTTTAAGGAGGTTTTGCATTATTGATCTAATGTCAGGGCCGGAAGCAGTGGTTGTCATTGGGGAGTTGACGCAGGCTGGAGCGAATTACTGTAATGGCTATCTGTGCCATCTGAAAATCAGCTATCATTGTTAACCACTAATGGGCTGTAACATACTGTTAGTGTGCTTGCTAATGCATTACAGATTAGCTGGATTTGGTTTCCTCCTCTTCATCTGTTTTGGAGAGAACAGATTTGAAGGGCATCGTTTCTATGTGGATTGTGCATAAAAAGAGATTATCACTCTGCCCACACTCCTAAAACCAATGGGTCTATATTAAACCTTTTTAGGTTCTGTATCTTACATGACACCCCGAAACAGTTCAATATGGATCCACCCGGGCTATTTATAATGATATGTTTAACAATTAATAAATATCAATTAAAATGTTTTTTAACCTGCTCAACATTTTGGGCAAAATCAGTTAATTGTCAATTCTTCGTTGACAAAGAAAAGGCATCTGCAGTTAAATCAGGCCACATTTATAAACTGAAAAGTAACAGTTCCATCAATCTCTATCTAAGGTAGCCAGATCTTCGGTTACACAACATTTACAGGCTATAATTTGATAATTTAGTAAGTTTTTAAGTTGAAGTGTTTGTGTGTTTAGTGTTTGTAGAATGCAGTACATTTAGGTAACTTTGAGTAACCACTACACATGTAATGGTAGTAAAATGGGGGTTGACATACAGAGCATCCAGCTTCGCAAGCTTAATGGTATGGCAAACATTAGCTAGCATTCACTTTAGCCCAGCTATTATCTATCTATACTTGTGGAGCCATTTATGTACTACTTACCTACCCCACCAAGTTAACATTATGGGGGGGTTTACATTTTCATTTTTGATGGTTAATGTTAGAAGGTTAACTGGCTAGCTAACAGTTAGCCTGAACTGACATCTGACATGGTAGAGCATAATTTGATTCATGCATGCATTTTATGTTGAAATTGTCATGCTAAAGACACAGAGATGGGTTAAGTACAAGAGAAATGAAAAAGAGTGCTGGGTAGCTATAATTGGTTTACTGCAGACAGCCAGAGTGCTGTGGCTCTCCTATCCATAGCTGGCAAGGTCAAAGAACAACATAATCATAAAAGGGTCTATTTTCTGTCCAAATTTAATATTGAACCTTTTTTGTGGCAAAAGATTCCTTGATTAGGAAGACAGAACCTGAGGTTTCCTGTTTCCTGTTTTATGAGAGAATTTTAAAGGGTGTATAAATATAATACTTCGATTTTTCGAAACCTCACTATGTGCCATATCATCCTTCAGTTTCATGATTTACTGTTTTGCCCCTAGCCAACTCTGATGTTAATTTTTATTGACCAGGCCTATCCATTTACATTCAATAAATAAATGATCGCTGAAGTTTAAAACTCTGTCTTGTGGTTCTTCACATAAATTGTTCATGATCCCTATATCATTTTTACCACCAAAAACCTGGCTAATAACCGCTGCATTTTCACATTCTTCTTCATCACATTGTGAAGGGTTTTGGAGATACAATAAAAATATTATTTTCCCCCTTACCTCGCATGTATTATTAACTACGAGAGAGGAGATTCTCATTACCCATAAAGATGGCCAGTATAATAGTGAGTTTAATATAACACCCTTGCTCACTGCAGTGGATAGAGTCTTGTACTTTTTAATAGAGCTAAGAGTGATATCACATCTTGTTCTGGTAGAAAAATGTGAATTTCGATCAGTTAGGGTGTTGATATTACCATCACGTAAAATTTGATGTCGCAGGTGTCATTTTATTGAAGTTTAGGACCCAAGGCGCAAAGTTTCCTCTATTTCCTCCACCTTTTTCCCCCAGATCTTTTTCTTTAAAAGACATGTATGCCCTCAGTGGGGGTGGGGCGCGATCCTGCACTTCATTAGAAATGTACTACACATGCCTTACTAAAGTGATATGTAAGCAAAAAAGAAACCCAATTGAGAACATGCTGCTTTGCCATGGCACCACTCCCTGCTTCTGTGTGCCACGAGCATGCCTCATTACCTTCAAAGAGCATTTTCAAACAGCATTTTGGGAGGCTTGCCAACATTTTTCTTTTCCTCAGGAAATTTTCAAAACAATTTGGTTTTGCCATCTTTATTTTTGTGATTTGAGTGTTGAATAATTAATGTTCTCTCTGCTTTGCCTCATCAAGCACAACACACAATTCTGCATCCCCCCAACCCCTGTGGTTGATTGTCAAACAATGAGGAGACAGATAATAAATATAAAGATATCATTTTACATGGGTGTAATGTTCAAGGAAAAGGACCTCAGGTAATTACCAATAAAGGGCAAGTCATTATCCCCAAGTGGTCACAAGTACAAGAAACAACATATTGAATGTCATTGACTGGATTAATCAATTTTACAGCTTCTTGCTTGCTTTTTATTTAGTTTAGCAGGTAGGACATTTTAGCATCCCTGAGCTGCAAGAAAGAGAGAAGCATTCAGCACATTCTTTCGATACATAAAGCTCCGGGGGTTATGCCTCTCAAAGGAGTTTAAAATGAACAGTGAGCCCGGTGCTTCTGAAAACAGAGCTGCTCAACCAGACGTAACTCAATTTGCTTAAATATCCTCAGACTTCTCTGCAATATCAGCTAGCTCAGGCCTCAAGTTATTTTTTCGCTGCTCTCAAGAAGAGATGCAATTATAGATGCTCTGTTATATGTAGAGGATGTATTTGTGTTTCCACGCATGCATGCACACTTGCAACGGGTGGACAGACTGGGTTTGTGTGCATGGTGAACTGAGCACGCCGAGCTGCGGCGCTCATCCCTCTGCCTCATGACTGATAGCTGCCCTGCAGGCAGGGCTCACCTGGCCACCCCTGCGACCTTTCACCTTTTCCCACCTCACCGTAAAATCCTGGCTTCATGTTGCATTTTATTTTGAGTGTGGACTTCAAACGAAGGCAGGGATGTCACATTTTGAAATATGTTAACTCGTTTGAAGCTGAGGCAACAGGCGCAATCCAAACGTCCCACTTTCAGGGAAACATCCTACTCTTTATAGATCCACATTCAATGTGTTTCCAGCAAATTTTTGTCCAGAATAATGAACAGGGTTCATCTTCCATGACTGCCAAGGTAGACAGTGTGCTTGCCAGGCAGACATGACATGAACCACAATAACATTCAAGCAGGGAAGACTTTTGTTCCATAACCTTACTCTGCACGTCTCCTGGGGAGTCTCTCCTCGCGGAAGAGACTTTTCCAATCATGAAACATATTTTCCCTGTTGCGGCGTTGAGTGTATCTGAAGGTCTGAGCCATAAAATTCAATGAGGTGTAGATGACCGGCCCTGAATGACACTATGAACTATGAATTTGGCCAGTTTGAAAACAGGAGTTATCATGAAGTGAATCCAGCTTACAAAGTGATTTGACCTGCGGTTTAGCCAGTACTTGAGCTAATAGGCATATTCTCTATGCTTTAAGAGAAAGACAGGGATTTGCCACCCGCACTGCTGTCGTCATTAGACACTGCGGGCTTTCACGGATGCGCTTATCTGTTTTTTCCTGCATTCCAGGTCAAGTGTTTGAGGTCAAACATGATGACCCGGCCTGCAGTTGAGTGGCCACCACTGATGGACCAATATCTGATAGATCTGGGCTATTTCACTCTTTCTCTTGCACTCTGTCTCTCTTTGCCTCTCTCTCTCCAGCAGAGATGAAGGGAGCTGTCTTGGCTCTCTAGGGGCCTAAATCAAAGTAGACCCCTCTATGGCCAGGCTCGAGGGGGGCTGGGGGGGACACAAAGGGGGGCCTCGAGCAGCTTTCAGGTTCAAAGGCCTTTATCACCTCCAGAAGCTGACCACTGTCAACTCCAGTAGAGCTGCCTGCCTTTGATTGTCTCCTTGTCCTCTTGTATTTACCAGGGGTTATCCGCCTCGACTGACACATGCTAAAGGCTGTTAGCTTTGATAATCAAGCTGGGGAGAGAGGAAGCTGCTGAGCCCATGTTCACCAGAACATGTACACACTGTAGCTTCGGTGTTTATCTACAGTGGGAACTCAACTAGATGCACCCTTTCTTTGATTAATAGTGTCCTTCAGTGTGAGTGCGGCTATCAGCGCCTCTTTTTCTCCACATGTCTTTGCACGGTTTAACAAATTCTGATGAAACTTGCCGACGCAACCACTTTTTTTTGTCAGAGTTTGACTGAAACCCCCGAGTAAATCAAGTTAATGGCAGCGGACTGCAATGGCATCCGATTTTCTCTGACAGCGTATCACATTGTGGAGAGGCACACGGAATGTATTCCGAGGATGTTGGAAGAGGGCAACGTGCCTCATTGGCTTTCCTGTGATGTCCTCGACCGCTTTGAAGATGTCCTCCAGCTCCATTCACCTTTGAATTCTTATCACGGCCCAATAGATCAGTAGTGAAATATACCCTCAAAAGTTATGAATTCATGAATTTTACACAGGTATATCTTTCACCAAGTCCATATCACCAAGGGGAAAGTTTCCTCGCTCAGAGGGAAAGTTGCAGCCTGTAAAAAAAAAAGAAAAAAGAGAGAGAATAATATAGCAGCATTGATATTCCACGCTAACACCTGTGTCATGTTGCCTGGAATTAACTTCATGTAAGGGAGGGTCCGTGCTTATTTCATATAAAGGTCACCTTTTTATAAGCCTGATAAAGGCTGAGATCATGTATCCAGCATGGAATAAAAATGATGTACTGCACTTCTTGTGCTCTGTGTCTAAGGAGTGTTATTTCTCTGTGTGTGTTGAAGAAAAGAACAGCCAAATGTGATCCTCATGGGAGTCATTGGGCTCCCCTACAATAAGTGAGACTTTGTTATCACTATATGCCATGGTGTGTCTACAGTATGTCTTAATATGAGTGTTCAGACATGTGCCGGTGTGGGTGTGGGCCCACGTGTGCTTTGCTGTCTGTTTGCTGCTCTGTTTCTTATAATAGTCCCAGCAATGTGTAATAGCACTGTGGTGACTCATACCCTCTCAAGTCTGCACTTGCAAACAATCACAGGCGAGCAAGTGTGTACGCCAGCACCTACACACACAAGCACACACACACACTGACACACACACATACACAAAGAAAGGCATATCTCTTTCCAACGAGCCATACAAACAGTGTCTGAGAGATGCACATAAACAGCTGTGATTTACTTCTCTTTTCCATTTCTGCTCTCACCAGAGTGCCAGATTGCAGCAGGCTCACTCACATCCCTCTTGTACACACTCGATACTTCAGAGGCTGTTAGAGGGCGCCTTGCTTGGTACAGCATGGCACAGTTCAGGTTAACAGCGAGCAAGGCTCCTGGGAGATTGCCGGAGACGATGAAATAAACAACTGTGATTTACCTCTCTGTTATTCCGCCGTGAAGGGGGCAGAGACGTCGGTCACAGTGGCCTCTGGTCTCCCCGAGAGCGGCCTGCTGCTCGCGGCGCCCCGAGCCAATTGTCCCAGAGGTCGAATGGAACAGGGAAGCAGCTGGAAGTGTGAGAACACACACCGTATTTACAATGGGAAAACACACACACAAAATCGACATGCACAATATGACATCCTCTTCTCTTATCAGGCTGCATCTGTTTCCTGGAGCTTACGGCGGCTGACGAGCTCCATTGAGCCACGCAGGAGAAACATTCTGCTATTCATAAATGCTCATCTTCCCCGAGTGAGACACAGAGAAACCCAGGTCCACTCATTTATATCTCCTCACTCCAACAACTATAAACACTTAAAGGATGTTGGCCGTGTCCTCGATAGCCTCCACGGCCAACCATAACAATTGTTGCCATTGTTGACATGTTAACATGGATGTAGTGCGGATGTTAGATACTGGCACTATGAGCTAACCAGTTTGTGGCTACTTCATGTGCACTTTGTGTTTGTTGGAACCGACAAAGCTGTGTTTAAAACACTTCCTCTACACAGTTCTTTAAACAGTGGGTTTCCATTTCTCTTTTTTCAGTTTTGGACTTTTGAACAAGACAGACACGGCTCTTTTAAGAGTCACAAATGACATCTTGTTGCAGTCCAATCATGGTGAAAGCTGCATCTTAGTTCTTCTTTATGTGCTGCTCTTGATGCCATAGATTGTAATACTTAATTAGATTGCACGAGGAAGCGGGTTGGGATATCTGGTATAGCTCTTGAATGTTTTTATTCCTCTTTATGTAATCGCCAGGTCTCTCTATTCATTACTGACGAGTGTTCCTCAAGGGTCAATCCTGGGTCTCCCTTTACATGCTCCCTGTAGGACAAATTATCCATCAGTGTGGCTCTGTCTCTCTTATTTACTTTACTTACTTTACATTAAAGTTATAATCTCGAAGATTTTCATTTCATTCTCTTTGGTGGCGCCCATAGCAATGAGCGGTAATTGCAGATATGTTTTTGGGTCCTGTTCCTGTTCGTTGTTTTCAAACCTAATAACTAACAAACAGGCAATCTGCAATTCCTGTCCAAGAGATACCAGTCCAAGAGAGCCACATCTGTATATCCCCTCAGTCCCTTTTCTTCTTTCAATGCTCTCCACCTTGGAAAGGCAACACCGATGCTTACTCCGAGTTTTCCTCGCTGACGGTTGCTTTCCTTTTTGGACTGTTTGCCTTCATCTGAATGGCGAATTTGTTCCTTTTCTTTGGATTTGCACTTGTTTTAGAAGTCTCATTGCATGTAGTCATCAATCTTTTCTTTGTTTGTTCAGCCATAGTAACAGAGACTCAGTATGAAATCAGTATGCTGTTTCACACACAAGTGAGTTGAGATGTTTCCTTAAAAGTTTAAGTTCACTGAATTTGAGAAGACAAGTTAAAATTACCTCAACTTGTCTTCTCAAATTCAGTCAACTTCAAATTCTAAGGCAGCCCGGACACTGACTTTTTTAAGTTAAAACAAATAGTTTCTTTTTACAGTGGAATGTCGCCACAGACACCTGATCCGTAAAGGCCTTAATACTGCAAATGCTGCAGGCTTTCATCAGTGGGCCATAGGCAATTCAAGCTCAATTATATGATTTTTTTTTGTGAAATGAAAGATTAAATAGAGAAACAAAGACAAGAAGAAAGGGAGAGGGAGAGGCAGCGAGTAACAGAGTGCAATCATTTGTAACATTGTGCTCTGAGCATTTTAAACACTATAGAAGAGAGAGGCTGTGATGAAGCATCCAGTTTTGCACCCAGCATGGACGCGCCATGGGATGTAAATGAGACCTTGATGGCATTAGCAACCATTTTCTCCTCACGCACATGGCTGATACAGATGTTAAGGATCTGTAAACCATACACTCCCCTTGAACCGCCCTGCTGGGGTTAAGTATAGTGAAACGCAGCAGCTGTAAGAGATTTACGTCTCCACCCTCCTCCTTCTGTCCCTGCGTTGCTTCATCTTTCCATCCCACACAATAGCATCGTCTACCTCCAGCTGACCCAACCCACTCAGGTCTATCGCAAAGGCCAATGTCACTTCTGTTTCCATAACCCAGCTGGACTTGTTTGTCTGCATGTGTGTGCGTGTGTGTTTGGCATGTGTGTAAATGCCGTCATGATTCACTCTGCACACACAATACAGACCTGACTGGGGCTTACAATAGGAGGGCCTTTGTTTTGGTCTGGGCCCAGTCCACTCCCCAAACCACACACACACACACACACACACACACACACACACACGTACCTTCTCCACCACCAAGTACATGTACGCACACACGCAGACACACAAATCCCTGCCGTAACCCCTCGTGAAAGAGACGGGAGAGTGGTTATGAATGAAAAGGGGGGAGGAGTGGAGGGGGATAAACGGGCCATGCACAATGACACTTAACAAAATGTCTGAGTCAATTCAAACACATCTAAATCCTTCCTCCTGGGTTCCCCACTGACGCTCCATTATCCCTGCTTCACAGAAAATCCCTCTAAATGGAGAACCTCAGAATGGCATCAGGGACATGAAACAAAACTGTCTATTCATCTGCAGATCTGACTGCAGCCCCATTAAAACCGCTCAGGGAAATTATTTGCATGATGTGTTAAATCTGTCATGGTAAACAAAATACTTCTTTTTTTTTTTTTCTTTTAATGCTCTAGCTTGCTCAATTTTCTGCTCCGTTCTTTCCCCTCTCCTTGACCTCCTTGTAAAAAAAGCTGGTTTGGGCCTTCATCGCTCAGTTTTCTCAGTTACAAAGTGACGCTAACTGCCCCGATGAGTCCATCCTCAAGCAATCTAAGCAAAACTGGGCTCGTCTCTGAAGTACCATCAAGAGGCCACTGAGCGTATGCATTTCTGAGCATGCTCCAATGAAAGGCTATTCGCCCCCCCCTCCCATCTGTCTGCAGAGGCCTAACAGCACAGCAAAGGC
>NTHP01000296.1:535158-551331 GCA_003416845.1 Oplegnathus fasciatus | reverse complement strand
GTTCTCTGCAGGTCTGTAAATGTGTGTTTCGCTATATTTGTTTTGAACCTCTGCCTGGCCACAGCTTTTGGCAGTTACTGTCTCATGCAGAAGAGCAAATGATTCATTCCTGTGGCTTTAATGTTATACTCAATAAAGTAGCACGGCTGCTGCATGTCACTCTAAAGATGTTTGGCCCTTGAGCTATAGACCATTCACAGGAAAAATATTCTTTTCCTTTATGGATGGTGTGTATGGTTATATTAGCAGACCGGCAAATTGAACATTAGATGGCAGCTCAGCTGTCACATATCACTGCAGGAACAAGAGCTAACAATTTGGTCAATTCTGCCATGTACTTAAGGCCTGCCAGCAGCCACTTCAGACCATGGAACTTGATTCCAATACTCGATCTGACCAAGCAATGGGTCTAATATGACAATTACTCACTTGGAGCAGCCCGCTTGCCAAAAGCCCTCACAGTTAATGACAGGAGATGGCGGTTAATCACATCCTTATGCAGGGATCAGGGTGCGGCTCATGGGAGCTAAAGCCTCGCCGTAACCTGCCAGCGCAATTACCTTTTAGCAATTACAGCGAGCGTTGTTCAGGACACTTCAGCAAAAAGCTTATAACAAAGAGATGTCTGCCAGGCGGTGCAGCAAGACGGACGCCATTAAAAACTACAGCGGTTTATAGGTCAAATGCAGGACGGTGGATTTGCTTAAACGCTAGTCCTCTCGTGTTACACCCCCTCAGAATCAATTTATCACCGGCAGAAAACAAAAGTATCAAGGCTGTGAAGGCGATTCAGTCAGTGAAACAGAAGTTCAAAGGATGCATGTTCTGAAAATGTTCCAGATGCAAAAATTTGTAGCAATTGTCAGCTCCAAATTGGGTTCATTATCCATTTCACTGTCCTTAAGTGGCTCGGAACGTTATCATCGGTCAGGGTGATAGTTGTATGGGCTACATGTGTTTGATCCATATGGAAGCCAGGGAAACACATGTTTGTGAGTGCAGTCAGTTCACAAGATCAGCTGTCCCCTGTGACCAACATCTGTTAGCCTGCCGATGCCCCGGGCTTAAGTACAGCATGTGTGTGTGTGGGGGGGACTGAGTTAATGTGCAGATACACACATTCAGTGCACATACAGTATAAAAACATCTAAGAGCCATATGTCCATTGAATCTAAAACATTTTCCTATACAGATGCTCTTTTATAATTGTGTATAAAAGTTAAGTGGCAGGAAAAAGGTGCTCTCAAGCCTAGATTGTCTAGAACTCAAAAAACCCTAGATGCCTCGCTTAATCCCATTGTGCAGCCATAACAGCTTTTACCCCAGTTAATTATTTCCAAATCTTAAACAAATACATAAGGTACAGCCTTCAATTGGATTTCAATGTGCAAGTCAGGCCTCTCGAGGCTGAAACTGCTGCTGTTCTGTATCCATTTTTACTCAGGGTAATCAAATGACTGATAATGCTGGCTGTGTGTTCTCAGAGATGAGGGGAAATGCAGCATCTTAGAAAGATAAGAAATCAGTTCCTGCTTTTTTTTGATTGGATTACATCTGGGGAGGGTAATCCTTCATTGTGCTCACTCTGGGAGTCCATGCAGACCAGAAAGTAAATGTGGAAGTGGGGGGAAAAAAAGACAGTGAGAGTAGGAGAGGATTTGGAGATTTGAATCCTTAGACAAGCTGAGAAAATCTAGGTGGGGAGAGTGAATTACTAACTTCATCCTATATCCCTCAGTCACGGCTGATGAGCAAGGCACTTCTCATGGAAGCTGTTTAAGTGAGCTCCTTGGTGTGAATTTATTTCCCCCCGATATAACTTAGCAGATCTAGAGTCTACAGCCTTGCTGTCAGTTCTGAGCACAGTGGTGCTTTCAGCTAAATGCTCATTTCAGCATGCTAACATGCTCACAATGACAATGCCAACATGCTGATGTTTAGCAGGTATAATGTATGCCTTGGTCAGCATCTTAGTTTAGCATGTTAGCATGCTAACATCTGTTAATTAGTATGAAACCCAAAGTATAGCTGGGGCTGAAGGGACTGTTATTAGTTTTTGGTCATAAACTAGATGAAAAGTTAAGCGATCGACAAAGTTATAGAGTTGTGAAGTGGGAATTAGCCGCTGGTTCCAGCAGTGTTTCCCCATTTCAAGTTTTTTCATTAAACAATATTCTAATATATATATAGTATATTATTTAACAAAGAAAAAACAGCTTTATCGTAGAATTTAAGAACCAAACGCGCTGCATTCGCTGAATTCATCCAGAATCTGAAAGTAAATTTATTTAAGCTGCAGATTGTGTTACCAGTTTTTCAACACCATAATCTTTAGCTTTTAAACGTAAGTGATTGAATGATTCTTGCCTGAATACACCTTGGAAGTCGTAGTTAACTTCTACCCTGAAGTTTTTATGTACAGTACACAGACTGATACCGTCCACTTTTTATCAAAGACCCAGATATTTTCTAACGCAGTTGTTCATTTCTTGTTCTGATGATTCAACCGGGAGAGTTTCTTGTCTGTCCAAGCCATACGAGTGCTCCAACTGTGAGTCATGTAACATTGTCTACATGAAAAATGAATGGGGGCTTCTACTTACAGAATCAGGAGTAGCAATAAGCAATCCATCCAATAGTTGTTAGACCAACCGACATGCCATCCATAGTATGTTGGTCACTAGCTTGGCTAAAAAGCATCAGACAGGAAGAAAAGGAAGATGGATACATGACTAGATATCGCTAACATAGCTCAGTATGTGTCCTTAATATCGGCTTTGATTAATTCATTTTGTATTGATGACATTACAGTAGTGGTAAAGACAATCTTATATCACCTCTTGAAATCTACTCAGCCTGTTTCTAAAACCGCTAAAGCAGTATAATCAGTTAAGTGATTTGGCTGGCTTGTAGACACGGCAGTCTTTTGGCCTGAGGTCTGAGCTGTGTTTGGAGCAGCTGTCTGGGTGACTGATTGACCTCTGGGGACACGAGTCAGACTACGACCACTGGACACCAGGAGAATGAAAGACATTAGATGGTGCTGACAGATAGTCACCTCTCTTGTCTCCTGTGAACAAGACAACGATCACTTTCTCTTAATGCCTGAAAGGTAGCAGTAGGAGCTGGAATAAATGTGATAAAGAATTGTTTTCTGCACTGTTACATTGTTTATTCTTTCAATGTCAGGCAGCAGCAGCAAACAAGTCAAACTGAACCAAGGTGGAAATGGAATTTAAAAGTTATTCCAAGGTTGAATATTATAAAAAAAAGACACATTTCTTCCCATGCTACTTAATCTGACATCAAATCAGATTTTCCTCCTCCACAAAGTGTTTTTGCTTTGTGCTCATTTCTGTCAAGAAACAAACACTTGTCAGCAAGGCAAATCTTTTTCGTAGCAGTCCTTAGATAATAGGCCAGATTTGCAGAGACTGAAAACTTGTTTACATTCTTTGAGCCCTTGTCACAAAGTGCAAAGCCGCCTGAGGTGAAATGAGTCATTGACTCCTACCAGGTCACGTTAGGTATGTCTGTGTCTAGAGCACCTTGGTATGCAACCTGTGCAAACCTGCCCGATTCCCTGTCTGAGCACAGACGTAAAATTAATAGAAGCTCATATTTTCAACACATCATCATTACTTTGCAAGACAAACATTTAATCCCAGTGCAATACCCAACTGAACAAATCATCTCGGGTCTCATTCTATCAGCCCCTAAATGAGATGATATTGAATTAGATTATGCTAGAAAATGAGGTGTTCACGCCAATTGAAAGTAATCAAGGTGGTTGAATCGAAGGATAATGAAAGCCTCTAGAGGTAATCCAGGCCTGCAGAGGGCTTTTTGACTAATAACTGCTGTTTGTCAAGTGAATAATGATGAAACCAATGGACAACAAAGAAGAGTGCAGGCAAGCTGCAAGCTACTGTAAAGAGGTTAATGGCTTAACAACATTGGGGGTTGAAAGGTCTGTTGACCAAATGTTTACATACTGTATGTCACAGACCTTAGAGCGCTACGACTGTAGAAACCAATGATTCCACCTAATGTAATTTTGTGTATGGATCTCTGCCAAGGCTGCATGACAAAGGTACAATATTGCAGGTTATCCTGGGTAATCAAAATCCAACAGCAGGTAAGCAAGTAAATAATTAGTGTCAAATATCCTGTTGGCCGCAGTGTTACACCTTATTCCACATTATGTGAAGCGAGGCGTAATCACTCAGTGTTTCCTGTGCTTAAAGGGACAGTTCACCCAAAAACACAATAAAAAATGCTTTTCCTCTAACCTGGGGCTCTATCTGTTCATCCACATAGAGTTGGTGTGACTCACTGAGTAATAATTCAACCCAATGCAAAGTTCAATGCAATTTTGGCACCTGATATTTTTTCTTCTTTCTTTTTCTTTTGCTGAAAATATATATTGGTTTTAGTCATTTAATTATTATATTATCGAGTTTTAGTCAACAGAAGCTGAAGAGATTTTCTGTCAGCTGCTCAGTCATCATTACTGCAGCTGCTTGTGCTCTACACTGCAGAGCAAAAGCTGGATTCACTCACTTTTTTTGCTAAAATTCTGTTCTGGGTTTAGCTTGAACTGGCAGCTAAAACTTTGGTTAACATAAATGCAGTGATATTCCTAAAGCGAAGCTGTAGGGTAAGATTTAAACCCCCCACAAAAGAACTGAAAGTAACGTACTGCTACATCTACAGCTAATGTCATGTTAACGTTAAGCTTACCTTTCTTACGGCTGCTGGACTGCATGTTGTCGTGGTTTATCCCAGGTTTGTTGCTATTAATTCTTGTTTAATTGTGAACGCATTTTGTCCGTAAATCTGTTGCTTTTTTGTTCCAAGAACCGGTAAAGTTAGCTAACATTACTGGCACAGCTAAGGTTACTGAAATGCAAGATCCTGCTCTTTAGTGGAAAACAGGAAAAAGCTGCCTCTGAGGAAAAGATGGTTTTGGGTGGCAAAGGATGCTGTTTTGGACAGTAGTCAAAGAAGAGTGTTTCTGTTTTCAGAGCGTGATCTTACATGAGATGGATCATTTTTTGGAACTGATCATATTGATGCGAGAATTGACGCTCAAAACAAAACTTAGTATCAGTTGTTTCGATACTTTTGGGATCGATCCGCCCTCCCCTTGTGTAGATTTGAATTGGATCTGACTGTCCTCAGGTGCCTTTCAGATGGGAAAACAATAATTGATGCATGTCGGGTGTGGGAAGGTTTTCCACAGATCTGTTTGGACTTGTGAAGACCTTTAGTTAAAAACATTAATGATGAATAAATGAATAGATAAAAACATACATAAATTACATCTGTAAACCTGAACAATGTCTCATTCCAAATATACTGACGTCCACAGATATGGTTGACTGCCAACAGAAGGAAGGATTGTTTATAAGAGGGTGAGTAGGGAGTTTTTTTGGACACATGTTTTTGTGTTTTGGCCACCTTATAGGCTCCAGGGCTCCACTATATTATGTAACAACAGCCAGTATCTCCAGACCTCAGCAACAAAACTATGTGGATGGACAGTTAGCACCCTGGGTGAAAGTAATCTTTTTTGGCGTTTTGAGGTGAATTGAGGCCACTGGATAAACATAAATAGTATGTCATTTTAAAGGTATAAAAATACTTTTGTCCGAAAATTAGTTTTGGAAAACACAGAGGGGCAAAAAGAGAAATATTCCAGCTCTAAAACTTAAAAAATACTATGTGTAATAATCTGTCCACTCAAGCAAAAGAATGTCAGTGCTTGAAAAAACATGCTCGAAGGCCACACACTGTGTAATCAAATTTACCTTTCACTTGGATTCTTCTACGAGCCTGTAAATCAGACCGCAGATGGAATTCAGCAGTTCGATACTGTTATGTAAGACTAACTCCCTGTGAAGATAAATGCACAATAAACACCGCTTGCTCAGGGTGGAGAAAGAGTTTGGCGGCGTGACTAAAGTATGGCCCATTGACCGATAGCATCTCTTTCTAAGAGCTGCTCAAAGAGGCAGCTGCTTTATGTCTCCTTCGCCGTCAAATAGGGCACTCTGTCCTGCACGGGAAGGGGATAAATCAAGCCCTGCAGACCACTGTTCTAACTCATTCTAGCATTCCTGCAAAACCACAGAGTAAAAAAAAAAACCTCTTCCGTACAGCCGGTGTTTACCACCTTCCACTTCAGTATCTTATTTGGTTTTCTCCAATTTTGGCCTTTCTGTGCAAAATCCACCACAACCATCTCAGCCATCCCAGGAATTTACTCCAAATGATTGTTTTGCTTCTCCTCCTCTTGAGTATGTGTTACAGTATATATATGTGTGTGTGTATGTGTGGGTGTGTGTGCATGGCTTCAGGCTAAGGAGTAGTGAGGGAGTTCCCCCACATCTGTTCACCATAAGAGCTTGTTGACAGCAGCTCTCGTCTCTCTCTCCCTTCCAGCTCCCAGTTCATCCCTTCTTTGGATTCTGTTGCCGCTGCTCCTCATCCAAGATTAAGTAGAACACAGTGTCGGCCTGGTGTTTAGGGGCCTGCTTGGCTGCCTATCTGGAAAGAGGGGTCAGGTTTGTAGCCTTCGATAAGGCCTCTATAAGGTACTGGAGCATGGGAAAAAAATGGCAAAATGGTGGGTTTTTATTTTTTACTATGTGCAGCATTCTCCGATTCAATATTTTTCATCTCAGCGTGAATTATTCTCTATTAAAAGGAGAATGCACGCAGAAGATTAATCCTCATTTTGATCCGATTACTGATATAACAACAACAAAGTTACATGAGCTCAAACCAAGATTTTTAATGGAACAGACTGAAAAGGTATGATTCATTTCACCAGCAGCACAAGTGTGTGAGTTTCTGTGTGTGTCTGTGTGTTTAGGTACATACCAGACAAGGAAGGAACACACACAGGCCACTAAGTAGTTGTCTGAAGTTAAGGCCACAGTGTTTCTGCAGGAGGATTGAAAGCCACCCAAGCCTGTAATTGGGAAAAGGGCCATTTGGACCATCAGAGTTGTCCATTTGTTTTTAAAAGGGAAAAGCGATCGATGAGCAGCATTAAGCAGATCTGTGAGAGATCTAAATGGTTCCAATCTTTACTTCCTGCTCCAAAGATACTGGCCTTTAATGATTGGACAAGACCCAGAGATAGAAACAAAGCTGTAAAACTGGCCAATCAGATGGAACCGATATCATGCGACACCTACCTATTGACCCCTGTGTTCTCTCCTGGCTTAAAGGTGCGTTAAGATCAGCCTCAGTCACATACAGACAAATCAAAGATAAACAGGTATAACTAGATAACACCACTGCATGTTCTAGCTTTGATTGCGTCGCTAATTAGCTTGAGTGTAATGACTTCAGTGGAAAGGTAGTCCTTGTAATAGAAGTGTTTGCGTTCCATTTTCTCCTTAAGGGTTTTGCTGAAGTGACAATCCTCATGTTGGACTGGATAACTTCTCTGTTCGCACTAACATACTCCAGGTTCTGTCAGTGCCTGAAAGTGTATTGATCTACTCTGTACACGCACAGTATTGACAGGTTGTTCACCAAGACGGTGTGTGTAGACCTGTGGGTGGGAACTGCTCAACAGGAAAATGAAATATCAGCCTCACAAAGCCATGCAAAAAGAGCTCATCTGCGCTTTTTTCATAATTATTATTCTTTCCCGTAATGTTTTATTTCTGGAAGTTGATTTAAGGTGAAACCCACAAAGGATGCACACCTGCTACAACACCAGAGATGGCGGCTTAAACTGCTGGAGCTGTACAAATGGGTCCTCGGAGGACTTCTACATTTCTTTCTTCTCCTTCAGAGTGTAAAGTTTTCCAACAGCTGGTAGACAATAAAAAAGTGAGTGCACTGGGGCTGTGAATGCAAAGCTTTCCAGAGGTTTTATAGAAGGGGAAAAATAACCGTTCAGTTATGACTGCAGTTGAAAGCTGTACAGTAAATGACCTACTTCATTTTTAGCATTCTCTGTATCATTTCCATACTGACCAATTGATCAGTATTCAACGTGTTAATATTAAAGTTATAATCCTTTTCATGAATTTACGGTCTGCATTTTTTTTAGCAGTAGCCATTCAATGTATTTACATTGTGTAATTACCTCTCTTCTTAGTAGCGGAGTCTGCCATTCCTGCATAGGATTCAAGGAAACAATGCAGGCATGTAATCCTGCATTAATGTTTGGAATTGTATCTTATTGATTTACTGTTAACTATATCTCCATACACTGTGTCAGAACTGTATTAAGTTACTGCTAATGCTAAACCAATTCTTCACAGTAAAAGTGTTCAGCTAGTTCAGTGTGGCTTTTATTGTGAAGCAGTCACACGCAATGCAATGTATTTAGAGCTTAGCACTGACTGCAATCATTCATCAAAACTACATCTACAAATCTAGAAAACGGATCATTTTCTGCTAATTTTTGATAGCTGATCAGGTCTCAATATTCCAGGGAGTAATAGAAGAAGAAGAAGCAAGCGACTCCTTTTACTGTAGCCTGCTGCTGTGTGGAAAGCCACTTGCACCTAGGCAGCATGAAATCAGATCACAGTTGCTGATGTCTTGATGGAAAAAGGACAATTATTGACTGACACCTTTATAAATAAAAAACAAAGTTTGTTTGGTTGAGCAAGGAGTGTTTGCTGTCCCCAGAATTCTGGGACCTGTAGTATTAAGCTGCACGGATTGCTGGTAGTGAGAATTATCACCTGAATCTGCAGCTCCCCTCGGCTTTTACGGAGCTTTATAGCGACTTTCATCTCATTGTTCCGGCCCGCAACTTTGGTTCACTCTCACCGCTCTCATAGCATAGTTTTCAGCCCCAGCAGGCAGCTGTTTTCAGTGAAAAAGCTCTAAAAACTCACCGTACACTACCTGCTCAGCATCAAACAGCAGACAGACACAGTTAGCAACTAGCTGGTGAACATAGTGGAGCATTTAGCAGCTAAAGAGCCAGATATTCTGCTCTGAAGTTGGTAGAGACCAAAAACAGAGCTGAAAGAGAGTGAATAATGGACTCACCAGGTGGACGCAAACATGACTCCAAATGAATGAGAATGTTTCCCTGTAAGTGCTGGGTGTGTAATAAACAGTTGGCTAACAAGTTTGTTTGTGTCAGTGTTTCTGTTGCCCCCAAGTGACCAAAAAAACTGTTATTCCAGGCTTAACTTGACCTCATTTGCAATGGCAATTAAAACAACACGTGCTCTAACAGAATTATTTGGAGTGGCTTAAGTCCCAGATTGAACAAAAAAAAGTAGGAGTGCACACCCAACATGTTTTGAGCAGTAGAGAGTTGTAGCAAAATGGGGAAAAAAACTGCACCTGAACCCAAAGTCTTTGTCAAACAAATTACTCTCATATGGCCAACATCATACTGAATTTGTGTTACATTCAATCTGAATTCTCCAAAATCTGCATGGGGCAGATGGAACCTTTTTTAATATTCATGCCCTTTTGGTATTCAGCCTCTCGGCCATCCCTTGTCTCAAGATGAGTCCTGCTCTCCTCTCTCCAAGTCTCTTTGTTCTTCCTAAAAGTGCTCGTCTTCAACTGAAGCCGCCACTGTTGCCTTGTCTTTGATGTGAGTCGGGGAGACGGCAGTGAGTCCTCACCTGTCAGCTTTCATGGCTCCCTGAAGGTTGACTTTGAGCCGGTGTCTGTTAAATTGGGATTGATCGCAACAACAGGAGCCACACATTCCACACACACTCGAGGGGAAAAACGGTGCATTTCCTGACAGTCGCGCAGGGGTTGCTGCTGTATGCTGAAGAGCAACCGTTTTTCACGGCGGACGAGGCAGTTTGATGTGACCGCGGAAGCCATTTGTTTAGAGTTCCATTTTTTCTGTGGCATAGTGAAATGTCAGAGGAGGTGGCGATATATGTAGGGAATGCCTAATGCCCGTATCAGCTGAGTGGAAGACTTATTGGAAAGAGTGGCTCTTCCTGGAGCATGTCTGAAACACAAACTGAAGTGTTACAGTTAGAGACAAATACCCCATTTCATCTGGAGCCCTCGACCACAACGTCCCGCCAGCTCTGCCCCTCTCAAATCCTGGCTCCTCTTGCCGTTTTTGTCTCACCAGCATGGAGACTGCATACCAATTGTCAAACTTCATGCTGGAGCTGTCAAGCCCCACTTGCCCCCCCCCCCCNCCCCCCACCATTCATTTAGCTGTTTTCATGAGGTGAAGTTGTGCTGTGTCTGTTGTGGGAACGTCTTTCCAGATGTAGTTTGGTTCGCTGATCGCTGAAAACAACGAGAAGTGGAAGCTGATTGGCCTGTGGGGAACGGCAACATAAACATTGAAGGGAAAGTTTGTGAGCTCCCCCTCCCCCCTTATAAGCAGAGAGCCAAGGAACGCCTGATCCCCAGGCCGCTTCTAAAGCCATCATTGATTAGGAGAGAAATTTCTTTGGCTATGGAATCTCAAATAAAGTCTCCTTATCTGCAGTGATAAATGTGTGAGAGGGAGAGGGGGAGAATAGAGAGGTAGGGGAAAGAGAGAGAGACCATTAAAGGAGGAGAAAAAGGAGAGGAGAGCCCCCCACGGATGCTACTGTCAGCTGTGGGAACCCAGATGAAAGTGGTGCAGCCAGATACCAGCGCTCTTTGATCGTGCCTTTGTGTGATAAACATCGCGCTATGCCAGCCGTGCTCAATGCATCGTGCCAGCCCGGCTGTGAAGGTGAAGGGCTTTGAGCAGGCTTCCAGCTCAGCTCTGCTCAGGACCAGCAGGCGTTTGCCATGCCAGAGAGCTGTCTGCAGCACACACACACACACACACACACAGAGTCAAACACACACACACACACACACTCTGACACATTCTCCAGCAGATTGCTCTGACTTTCTCTTTCAGTGTCTCTCTCTTTCTCTTTTTCTTTCCTCATTTTTCTCTCTTTCTCTTTCATTCTGCCCCCACCCTTGAGATTTTTTTTTTTGAGATACTTAAAGATGCAGCCTCGGTTCCAGAGGCAGGCGCTCCTGCTGTGGAGCGGGAGTCCTATTTGAACCAATAATCATCAAGTTTTCAAAATTAAAAGTGTGCAGGGAGAGCATGCATGGTTTTTTTTTTCTTTTACTGTGTGTTGTAATAGTAACACGGGCTGTTGAATATTTCATATCTGCCACTGCTTTGAAACGGTGCAGGTTTGTGATGTTAGGTGTAACAAGGGAGGTATGAGGGAATTCTGCCAGTGCTGCCTGCATAAATCCTCACCTCTTCGTTTTATTCTTTTCTTTCTTCTTTTTTTATGCACAAACCTGTTCGAGCTACACATTTTTTTTACGTTATAAGGCAATAGCAATCCGGCTCTCAGCTCTACTGTAACAAAGCCACATGGTGATTTTGATTCACTGAAAAGGGAACAGGATTACTCTTGCTTCATAGCGACGCAGAGAGCAGAGTGTGTACGTCTGAGGAGGGAAAGAGTGAGCCGGGGAGAGGGGAGGAATGAATGCCATGCATGTGTGGGAAGTGGTTTTGGCAGGGTTTGAAATTAATGATCTCAACATGTGCTATAGTTGAGAATCATCAGAAAGAAAAGTGCAGACAAAAGCACTTGCAGTACAGCCATGCAGGGGCCACAGATGGAGAAACCACAAGGACTGTGAGACAGAAGCTGTGGAGAAAACTTTTGTTAAAAAGAGGAAAAAAAAACATGTTCTTTTAATACAAAATGTCAACTGTAATGCTGGAAAAGTATCAAGCGCCGCTTGCGCTTGAGATCTAAAAGAACCCAGCAGCCATGCAAGGACATGTCGACTCTCAGCCTACGACACAGTCCACTTATTTAACAGAAGAAACGATTCATTTTACTGGCTCTTTAGAGCTGCTAGATGTGCCAATCAGCCCGTCACCATGGCAGCATGTTACATTTAAGTCGGAGGGTTTGACACATGGAAATGACACCTTCCGGCCGCCGTGCATCGCCTGACGCAACATCTCTTAAGTAATGCATATTTCACGCAGATGGCCGGTTTATGAATATGTGGCCCTGGGTTCATGATGCGTGGTGGAGCAGCTATAAATGAGTCTCTGCAGGATAAATACACACTTTTATTGGCTGGGGGGGAATTGGAGATGGTGGGGGCTCATTGGATGGTCCCGCCAAATCTGATATGAAATATCTGCCAGACTACACACACACAAAAAAAGAATAAGGTCATCTCAGGGCAACAAGTCAAAACCCAACAAATTTGATTGTATTGTGGGATGTGTGTGTGTGTGTGTGTCTCAGAAGTCACTGGAAAGTCGTTGGTAAGTATTCATAGCAAGTTTAACAAACCTCTGCTGTCATTTAAGCGTGCGCCTTTTGATGTCATAAAACTCTTGTTACCACAATTTTGGTGATTTTCATGTTTCAACTTCAGCTGAAAGATTGCATAGTCCTTTGTAAGCCAGAAGAATTGAGCAACTCTGCGGTTTCAGAGTCTGTTTAATTGGAGAGCCAAAGTTACACATGCAATGACTTTTATTTGACATTTGGTTAACTCCCTGTTAAAGTGGAATTACAACAAGATCAAATCTAAAAAATCTGCTGTCTTTCTGTGCAATATACAGATGGTCTGAATTGGATTTTACTGATAAAATGCCACAGATGTCAGTTGTAGAAAAAAAGAATATAAGTATAGGCAGATCTGCAGTAGGGGATATTGCAGTTCTGAGTGCTTTCCTTGAAGGAAAAAGCTGCTCACATGAGTTGCAATGCTACAAACAGAACATAATTAGGTATCATTGGATAAACTAAAGTAAAAAAAAGGCTGTATATTTTCAATATGAGGAGAAGAAGCTGAGAAGTTTTCAAATTCTTCAAGAGCTGCCAACCCAGCTGCAGAGAACCACAACCAATATTTAACACACATCTGAATCCTGTCTGCAACTGCTGCACAATCTATATCTCTTTAAGACAAGACAAACATTGAGTGAGATATCACCAAGTGTGTCAAAGTGTGAAGGAGGTTGTCAGAGCCCACGAAGCGTATCCAACATTGTCATTGCCGCTCGCCTGTCTGCCTGTGGAGAACATCCGCCGTTGACAAGAGGTGAGCTCCGGCTCCTCTCCGCATCAGTTTTGGATCACTACTCTCAATCAAAGCCAGGAGAGGAGGGCCCGCATAATGTGACAGAGCCTGTCTCTCTCTTTGCCTTTTGATGCCTGAGGAAGGCTCAACCAGAGCAACCCCTGTCATAAACCTGCCCACAGGCCTAGACACAAAGGGATCCAGGAATATGAGGCAGACAAACAGGCAGGCAGACGGAAAGTTGCAGACGCAGTGACAAACAAAAGAGCAACAAAGAGGCTAAAAAAGTGAGGCTGCGATAAACAGACAGGAGGCAGAGTGCAGTGATAAAGCAGGTAGATGTATCAAAGCTGTAAAATATCCAGCTTATACAAATGCTATCAGCGCGTGATAAGACTGCACTTTTCATTAAACAGCCCCTGTGGACCAGCTAAATGTATTTGCAAATAATGGCAGTCAGATTTAATGACATTATGAGCCATTAAAAAGGAAAAAAAAATAGTGACTGATCTTATCATCTCCTTGTTTCACATTGATCGCCATATCTGATATCTTGTTTCATATCTTTCCCCATCTAATGCAGTAACAGCTGTGGAAATCTGAGCTGATGTGCATTGTTAACTGTGTTTATTGTGGTTGTGTAATTACAAACTGTATAATGCGCAATCTAATTTATTAGATTAGTGGAAGGATTGTAAATCAGTAATTGTGAGATGGCGTGTTTGCTCTGCTGCTGGGTTCAGGCAGTGCTGTTGTAAACAGTGCCATCTAGTGCACTCCAGCTGGGTTGGATGTCAGGCTGGGGCTTTGAAGATGGGAGAGGAGCTGAGGAAGCATGCAGGAGAAGCCGTACAGCTGGCAGCGCTGCATGGAAGACATGGGCTTCTGCTGGTTGAAATGAACTAAGAGAATGTGTGTTAGTACAGCACTCAGTCAGGAGGTCAGGCCGGCTGTTTAATGCAAGAAAGTCATCAATCTTCTGAAGTTAGACGGTCTGTGAGTGAAGTATGTCCACTGTCTGGAGTTTTTAATCTGCATGTTTATTGTCTTTAAAAATAATCTGCCTCATTGCTTATTTCTTTAAGAGGAGATTCTAAAATTAGAAAGAAACTGGAATTCATATAAAAAAGCTCCATGTAGATATACTGCATGTATGTCTTCAATTTAGCTGCATCAGTAATGAAACCAACAGGCAGACAAGGTCATCTGAGGATACGCTCATGCAGGAAGACGTAGAAGACTTGGAAACTACCGCTCATGTCACCGCAGCACATTCCTCAGCTTTTACACCACGGAAAAGAAAGCATTATACCAAATTTACCACCCAATCATACCGAGATTGGTCCTGGGACATACACGCACTCTCAAAATAACCCCCGACCAGACCCAGACTGGACCTCTTTGAGCTATTTCTTCTTCTGCCGTGGCAGAATATCAAGGAAAATATTAGTCAAAACTTGCCACTTGTGTGTAAATGAGATCAAGATGGATTAGGAGCTCTGGATTCTATTTGAGGCCTTATGAACCACAAGATTTCCATCCGCAGCTGAAAGCCAGTGGAGACCCAGATGTGCGGTGCAGAGCCAGGGCAACTTTGAATGTGATTTCCTCTCTTAAGCCTTTAGTGTAGGTAAAGGCATTATAGCCGATCAAACCTCTTAGCCCTCCTACTTGTGGGATTTGATGTGCATTACTGACAGTGAGAAACGGCCTGCCTGAAATACAATATCTCACTTCAGTGAAAGATGGAGAGGAGAGGGTGGGGAGTGGAGAGGAAGCATGGAGAGGGATATTGGCTCACAATAAGAAATACAAAAACACACAGTATACTACAGCAGTGATTTCCAACCGTATAGTTGCCAAGGGGGTCATGGGAAGATTGTAGAGTATCTCAACTCATTTGAAAAAATAGGAAATTCAGATTTTATTAAGACATATATCCACATATTTGTGTTTAGGGGGAAAATAAACATCCAAAATAGATGATTAATTAGTGTGATGCTGATCTTTGAAATTTATTGTTATAATAGGCTGATTACACAGCACACACCTCCCACAAACCTGAGTCAGTTGTAACACTTTAACACCACACTGAGAGTGCATGAAAACTAGTTAGCGAGTGAGCAGAGGGGGTGAAGTAGTCAGCTAAAAGTAATGCACACACAGTTGAAACAGCTAGCTAGAAATAATGGACAGTTCAGTTGAACAGTTCAAAACGTTTGCTAATGGATAAATGGCTGAAAGGCAGCTTCTGCCACTTCAAAAGGTAGCAGCACAAATGCAAACTTGACCAAACTGAACTAAACATTGACAATTCAAATATGAAAAAATGTTGTAGCAGTAATCATTTTAATGTAGTGTTGCTTTTAACATCCACTTTAAAGTCACCTGAACACACTTAGAACATGACGAGTGGGGTCAATAAAGGGGTACTCGAGCTCATCTGAAGGTTCTGTCAGACAAAAAAAGGTTGGGGTCCACTGTGCTACAGCATTAAGGAAGGTTTGGAAAGGACTGCATTCATATACTTAAACATGCAATAAATCATTTGAATCAGATCATTTGTCCGATAGAAAGTTTAAAGACATTCGTACAAAAGACTCAAATCTTTCGCTTCAGAAAAGTCAGCTTACCAGCTGAGTCATCACTTGCCAATTTCTACTTTGAAAACACGTTAGATTCTCTTTGGTTTGAGCCAAGGTAAAGGCACGCTGTCTATTGATATATTTCTAAAGAGCCTTAAATAAAAAGTGAATGGTAAAATGATGTAACGCTCTTGCCCGACATGCTCCGAGGCAGAAAGGGAGAAAGGTGAAATAAAAACTATATTGAGGTGGCTCTTCCATAATAGACTTTTTCACCCCGCTGTATTCAGTCTTACCTTGGCTTATCTGTGCCCTTGCCCATGATATAATTGAGCTTTTCAAAGTAGCGGCGCATTAAAAGCCCCACGTATGGATTTGCATTTGAAAATGACTACGATTTAAGGCTTTTATTAACAAAGTGGCTTGCTGTAATTTTTATAACCTGAGCGAAGTTAGTGGAGCTGAAAGAAACCAGATGTTTCCCTTGACCGGCTTTCACCCTGTAAAGGACATGTGCTGCGTCTGATACGGATACAGCGCAAAAAAA
>NTHP01000296.1:458264-534932 GCA_003416845.1 Oplegnathus fasciatus | reverse complement strand
ACACACACACACACACAGACACACACACACACACCAAACACACTTCCTTCCTCCAAGCAAACCTTCCTATAGGGACTTCCTGCTCTGAGTGTTGTTTGCTTAGTGCCCACTCATCTCCCACCTCCTTGGCAGCCACTTCCTCTTCCTCCTGCTGTGTTCCTGTGTATGTGTGCGCCTTTGTGTGTATCTTAAGTGTCTGTTCGCATACTGTGAGTTTATGTATGTGTGCTTGCATAACGCGTCCAATTTTACATATTTATGTGTAGCTTCACAGGCGCATTTGCTGCTTCCGTGTGTGTCCATGCATTTATCTGTGCGCATGTGAGATGTGTGTATCCCAGCGTGTGTGTCACTGGACAGATGTTCATCCGGCCAGCTGACATCAATGACCCTATTAGCTGAAGCCTAATGTGCAGCGGGTGCCCCCCCCCATCCCCACCCCGACCTCCTCTGACCACTACACTTGTATCCCTCCATGGGAAATGTCCTGAGAGTGGATGTAGGACTGATACACTCAGTGGGACTGTGGGGGTGGAAACCTACCAGCTGAGCTTTCTCTACAGAATGCCAAAACCCCCAAATCTGTCCTGAAGGTTAATCTGGGTGTAGGTTCACTGTCTGCTGTCGGTGTTGATATAGATCCAAGTTGGCATGTCAAAACCTGTCATATTCATCTGACAATGCAAATCCGCAGAGTTTCATACATACACACACAGTGCAAAGCTCATTATTTTTTGGTTACAGTCCAAAAAATTCCCAAAAATATTGAAAGTGATACTATGACACCCATGCATACAAATATTGCAATTTAACTCTGAGATGTTTTTATCTGTCTAGAATGTCAGAGCTCTGTCATACTATCTTGTGTCACACACACACACACACACACACACACACACACACACCTTGCCATCGGTTCCATCTAGGACCTTCTGGTAGTTTTTTTAAAGCCATCTGGGAGAAGGGCAAGAGAGCTTACAGAAATGATCTAACATATTTACAATAAATGTGCCCTTGATGGCTGTGAGGCAAGCTGTTACACCTAAGAAAATATTTAGTGTAAGTGGGTCTTTGAGGTTCAACTAATATATACTAATATGTATATACACTGTTATATACCCATAATAGCTTTTTAATAAATATGGTAAATTATTATGTCATTGAAATGTTTAATTCCTGTGAAAACAGCTTTTTTGTAGTAACTACAAAACTGAGCTAAAAACTGCAGTAACTTCACTTACTGTCACACGGAGACAACCAGCTAGACAAAGCAAGAACGAAGACTAATTTTTCTTACTGATTTTTCCCCAGCTGTTATCTGTTAATGAAATGTAGCAATTTTGATGAACTGACATCTTGGTAATTCAGTTAGTTATTCCCACATAACCAAATGAAGCAGCAGCTAAATCTAATCATGATGGAGAAAAACACCAGCTAAACTCCTGCTAAGGGTAACTAGCTCCGTAAAGCAGAGGGAAGCTGCAGATTCAGGTGATAATTCTCTGTAGGTTCATCACTACGACTGACCCCTTTCACATTGTCAAACTATTACATTGTAATTTCATACATTGTTATTATAGCTGCTTTAAACAAATTAGCTGAAACTGAAAAGAAAGCTGAATGAACACACTTTGTTGGCACTTTAGATGCTGTATTATCCCCTTGCACTATCTGGATTTTTTATAACATTTATAAAATGAAGGCATTGCAGCTTCTCTATATGTTTACCAGCCAGCCTGAAAGCTTTAAACACTTTTTTCTCAACTTCACTTCTTCTGTAATTGCTCATTGCTTCTGTGGGTAAGTTTTATTCAGTCCAGAATTTATATTTGGCTTCTTTTCTGACATACTGAGTAATGACAAAATTCTGGCTATCAACATCTGCTCGACCAATAAATTGGTAGGTTATATGAGCTTTCAAAACCCACACTACTTTATTCCTTCCTCTTTATTTGAAGGCTCATTTACCTACTGCATAAGCCTGAGCTGTCTTTTCACTCCAATAATGTATTTTTATTATTAGGAATACATCTTGTTCATGTATTCATCTGTTTTTGATTTCCATTGTAGGATTTTCCAAATGTTTGTATGTACAGAAACGTCTGCGCAGCCTATTTGACCAAGTGAGCACCCTGGGTAAGACTGTTATCAAAAGATTTAGTGTCCAAAAAAGTACAGCTATCAGTGTACTCATTATGTTTTCATTGAATAAAAAGGCTTACTTTAGTGTTTCCACACAGGCCTATTTTTGTGGGGCACCTGCGTGCATGTCTAATAGTAAATATGTAACGAGTAAGTGGAAGAGTGACGTGATCTTTGCCTTTCAGAGCCACTTTTCCCCCCGACCCTGAGTCCAGAGGTTAATGACATCATTAGCATTCTGTTGGGGCTTGCCTGGCCTCTCTTTCCCAGCAGGGCTTGGGCTCTGCTCAGAGGCTGACTAAGCCAGGGACTTAACACTGGGCAAGTCTGTGAGCAGAGATTGTGTGTGCATATGTGTATGTGTCAGAGAGAGAGAAAGAGAGAGAGAGGGGGGAGGAGGGTGGTGGTAGTGGTGGTTGTGTGATCATCCAGAAAGTGTCACAGGATACTGGCACTGTGAGTCAGAGGCTGAGGATGAAGAGGAAGAGGATGAGAAAAGGGTTGGAGGGTGAGTGGGTGGAAGGTGGATGGGGGTTGGACACCGGGGGCAGGAGTTGGGGGGAGGGCAGGACGTGCTGGACCTGTGAGTCAGAGGGAGTGTCCACTGGCCAAGGGCATAGTTGTGAGAGCCTTCATTAGATGAAGTTAATTCCCTACACCCAACACCCAGCCTTTCCACTGCAGACTTAACCTAAAAGGACACAAGTTGGGATGAGATCTCCAGCCACAAAAGTTGCAGCCCTTTTGTGAGATATTTACTTCATGTCCAAAGACCCACATTAAGTAGCTTTAAAGTCATATAAAACAAATATTTCTAATGTGTTCAACAACATCACACACTGTATACGCTCTGTTTGGGATTGTTCTAGATAGATTCTAAATATATAATCAAATTGAAGATGTTATTTTTATGAGCCTGAGCCATTACACCAAATGGAAAATTCACCGTTTTTTGCCTATGAATTTAATACACATTTCCTCTAACTTCTGTTGGAAACCTCAATGACTGTTTTCTGTTTTTCCACTTTGGAGCAGCAGAATGTTGTGAACACTGAGACATTAAGTTGACATGGCGAACTGTTAGCATAGCATAGCATACTGAGAGCATCCCGCAGATATTGAGCATATGGTTGTGTTTCTGGCCACCTGATGAATGTAAGTCCAATATTCACCGCATGCTGGGGCTGAAAATGACGCTATGAGAGCAGTGAGAGTGAACCAAAACAGTAAAGTTGCGGGCTGGAAAATCAAAACAATGAGCTGAAAGCTCCTATAAAGCTCAGTACAACTAAATGAGACTGCAGAGTCCGGTGATAATTATCTGTGGGGTTTTTCACCATGAGTGACACCTTTCACATTACACATTGTCATTAGACCAGTTTTTAGTATAAAAATATTGATTATAGCAGCTTTAAAAATAAAGTTCTGTGTTAATAGTGTTTCTCTTCACACAAGTTTGTTTGACAAATTGTCCGAGGAATGAAGGAGGTTAAACCGAAACTTTATCCAAATATTGCAACCCTAAAACCAAGTCTCTGCCCCCCTACAAATGTGAGTGTGAGTGAATTGCAAAATCTCAGTTTCAACCTCAATTTTCCTCATTTCTCTATTCTTGTGAGGACACAAGTACGGAAATACAAGAACATACAAAGAAAACAGACACACTTTCCAGAGTGGTTTTAGGCTCCATCATGGCCTAAATAAATGGTTAGTAGAAGGCTAACCGCTCTCTGAGGGACACTCCACTGACTCAGTGTTATTCTGGTGCCGTAGCTCCAGTTGCAGAGAAGCTAGCACTGATGGAAACACTAGTCCACAGACTCCTACTCCCTGTTATTTCCTCAGTCCTAATTGCTTTTGGTCGGTGTCTGTGTGTGTGAATGTGTATGTGTGTTTTCATTTCTTTGCCAAGGGAGCAGAGGGAAAACAGTTATGTAACCATGGCTGGTGCCTTGTGGTTCGCCGTCCTCAGGGAAGCGTCAGCGCTTACCTCCCTCACTTTAATTTCATTTTCGCTTATTCCATGTGATTCATTTCCATTTTCAATTAGATACGATCACGCTCCCACATAATACTGTATCAAGAATCAGGAGAAATACAGCACAGACAACCAGCGCCTTTCTGATTTATGTCACTGTGTACCATGTCGATAGAGAGTGCGCCGGGCCAGAGGCAGATTTCGGCACATTCATAAATAAGCCTCCCCCACAAGATTAAGGAAACGGTAGCATTTAGGCAATGACCACTTTGATGATCATACCCTTCTGATGGCATTTAGCTTCCAGCATGTTGGACAGGCAGACCTAGGAGTGGGGAAAATGCCAAACCCTGACGTCTTGGCCCGTTGTCATGCTTCTGGAAAAAGAAGTGGAGCAATGACTCAGGAGATTCTGTTATTTTCCCCTCAGGTGACTCTGTGGGCCATGTCAACACATTAACTGGGGAGAAGACAGAGAGGAGGGAGGCAGGTTATAGGGGAAGTGATTTTCCATACGGGTGAGTCGCACTTCAGACTTGGACTGAAAACCTCGGTAGCAGAGAGCAAGCTGAGGCACTCACAGCAGTGTGCCAGTTCTGGCGCAACATGGGTATGTCACACCTCCGTGCCAGAGCCCTGAACTGACCCAAATATAACCTGGACACTCTGACGTTGCTGGGTACTCCACTTTTCATGTCAAAACCATTTCAGCTGAGTGTCAACACAGAAATAACCTGACTAGATTCAGTTCAGGGAAATTAAAACTGAAAAAATCAAGACGCCCAAACAAAATAACAACCAAAGTGAGGATAGTATTGTAATTCACTAGATATCTTAATTATTTCAGATTGTTTATTTAAAAATCTCATTTGTGTTCTTATCTTTTTTGTACCTTTGTAGGTAAATTATGAGGTATAGATAAAAAAATAATGAAGACAGATGAATTAAAATCAGACTATGTAACTTTTGAAAGAAGAAATAACATTCTTCCTATCACAAATGAAAAGTTGAATTCCTTAGCAATAAAACAAAATCTTGTTCAGTTCAATACACTCAAGGGTTTTGCTGCTGCAGCCTTACTTGTTCTGGTAGCGTCTATCGTTTTTCCAACATACGAAAGCCTTGGCGGCTGTGTTCCCATGGAAACCGCGGTCATGTGAAAATATGACAGCTACAGTAGCTTGGAAAATAGCGATATGGGGCACTGAATTTGATGAATTTACTGTTTAGCAGACCACAAATGAGACAAGAATTAGTTAGCTAACTGTGTGTTCAGTGGGTGTCTGGTGTTGAGTAATGGGAAAAGGACTATGAGTTAACAGTTAACTCAAGCATAGATCTGTATTATGTGTATTATTAGCTTATCATTTAGAAAGTTTGAACTGGCAGCTGAGACGCTTCTTCATGATAATAATAGCTTTAGCCTGTATAGCTAACTGTTAAAGTGACAAGAAGTTTCCTCCTTTCTGAGCTTATTGGGATGCAGTCAGTTCAAATGTTAACACAGCTTCCTGCTCGTACTGAAGACGTCTGGCAGGCTGTGAAAGATGTGTATGAGAAGCAAGAATTAGTATGCTAGTATATTCTTCTAACTTAAAAACTGTGGCGAATTAACATTAACAGATCAATTAATTTATCACAGCTCTGCATAACTGTGATGGTCAGTCATCTTTACGCAACCGTTGAGGGTTTTGTCATACGGAAGTGGGCGGGGTTTCATTTTAAGTAGGTTGGAAAAACGATAGATGTTCTGGTACAGTTTGTAGCTAATGTTAGCAAACTTTAGCTACATATGGTTGTGTAACTGACATTCCTGAGTCTGTCTTGACTTTCTGACTCTTCTGTGCTACTGTTACATAATCTTTTGGCATTTACCTTTATCCCATAATTGACTAGCGGCTCTGCCCTGCATTTACTGGATTTGAAGAAGTTTACTCTCCATTAGCCCCAGCCAAATACATTAACCTGATATAGCGTTACTGTCGCCAACCGCTCCTTCATGCTAAAAACATTTTCTCTTGTAAAGTCAAAAGTGAGAAATATGAAAATAAAGCATAAATCTAACCTGTTGTCTTTTTTGCCTGGGACATGCAGCTTTAGCCTCAGTCTTTTAGCATGGCATCATGTATGTAGCCATAAAATGTATAAGACCCTTTTACAGGATTCTCGTTTTAATACGACTCAGCTGAAAACATTAAAACATCAGCCAGAGACAGCGTTTTTCAACCTACTCATAGAACTAATGTTAGCTTAATAATCAGCGAGCTAGCCACAGCTGTCATTTCAGTTACAGAATCAACAGTTGCCAGTTAGAAATGAGAAGCTTGCTTTTGGTCTACCTCTGTCTGAAATCAGGGGCCCGTTGTTTAAAAATTATTAGGAATTTTAAGTAGTAAGTCTGCCACTGTTATATCTGTAACCTGCATATGTACCATACAAGAACGGAAAGCTTTGCAGGCGTTGCGACAGTAAATACAGCGATGGGGCTTAGACGAGCGGTTGGTTGTCATTTGTGCAACCTGATCTCTGTTTGACAAAAGTTTTACAGTCTTGCTTTAAGTGATAAGCTACATACGCATGTGTCAAGCACACTATAAACTCCAGGTCAATCACTGCCATATTCACTCTAACACTGTTAATATTTTTGAATTACAAAATATTTCCTATATTATTTCAATTCTCCACTTAATAGAGTGTAACTGAGAGAATTGGTTATCAATTTTATGCCCCACGTCAAATCCACGTTGCAAATTTGTTATTGTAAGGTTGCTGATTTGAGCCCAAAGACCAGCTGGTAAATTCCTGGAAATGGGAATTGATAACTCACCCACCTCCCTCAATAATACTTCTTAAATTTCTCCTTAGCAAAGCAACCAAACCCCGAGCTCCTCCAGAGAAGCAGAGACATGGAGCAATAATTAGGTACACTGCGCTCCGAGAATTTCCTGCACCGCAGAGAGAAGCTGTGAACGGCCCAGAGATGGTGTATTCATTAAGATCCTCGCTTCTGTAATCACATGTAACCCCGGTGGCCGAGGATCAAATCCCTGCACAGTCCTCTCTCTGGTGTCTCCCAGACTCCCCATCGCTCTCAAGCGCTGACTGGCTAAATAAAGACAAAACAGAGAAGTTGTGATGAGAAATCCAACATTTCATTCTGTACGAGTGTCCATATGTGTGTCGCTGCATGTGAGCATTCCAATAAACCAACAACCCTGCCGTATTGTCTCATCTGATGCAAGGCCTGGCGTCACATTGGACACAGTGCTCGATTTAAATGCCTCCAAGAGCTAACCTTAACGCTCAGTGTGGGTTTTTCTTCTGTGCCAACACTGGCTCCCAAAAGAGGAAATCACCCTGTTGTTGAAAGGAAATTGTATTGTTACAGATGCGGTGGCCTGCATACTAAACCACCTCCACCATGCCATACTTGTAAATAACAGCCATTCCCTGCCTGTCAGCTCCTTTACATTTCACAATTGCAAAGTGGTCCAAAATTAAAAGCTCCCTAGTTGTCTCAAAACAGACGGAAGGGCGACGTACCGCAGCTTAGACACTCCTGTACTAATTGATTCAAGCTATGCAGTGAGAGAAAGAAAGAGACATGTTTGGGAGAACAATTGCGTAAAAGACAGCAGCATATGTGGTCTTAAGATTTATGTGCAGCAAAAAAATAAAAAGAGGAGAAAAAACTGGCGCTCTGCCTTTTGCTTGTCAGGCAATTGCTTATAGCTAATGATATCACGTAAAGGGATGTTGGGGGAAGTGCTGCTGTGTGTGTTTATGTGTGTATATGTATGAGGTGGGGAGGGTTTGGGTGTGCTTTCAAAAAAACAGAGTGGGGCAATTTGCATGGGATTGATGCACGGCACAGCGCCGAGCCAGCAGGAGCAATACAATACGGTTGTTAAAGCCATGTCTCAGCCTTTTGTATACGCGGTACAATGGCAGAATACTTCTTCTAAGCATGTGCAGCAGATCATTCTGACTCATAGGTGACTGTTGAATATTGGATTCACAAGAAGAGCTGCATTCTTAACAAAACAAATGCCAGCAAGTCAGCATTATATTTCACCAGTACTTTTATCTTAAATCACACCACCACCATCCTGTCCTGTCCGTGTTGGATACCTTTCCTCATGAACGGCAGAAGGGCATCCTGTCCGTTATATTTACTTTGTTTCCTCGACTTTGGCCGACCCTGCAGCATCCTGGCTGCCCAGGAAGCGGGGAGCCTTGTAAATTAGATTAAGATACTGTGTGAAACACTGGTTCATTCCATAATGTCGTATCGACATTGGCAGCTGCCAATACAATTCATGACATCCACATCATCATCCCGAGTGGAATGAACAGCCCTGTCAACTCGCACAGTGGGGTGGAGGGAGCTGAAGGCTGAAGGATGGAGGCAAAGTCATGTGTACATACAGCACACAGATACATATTTATTTCACATACATAGTTCATGCTCAGTCAGGTTTCAGAGCTCATAATTAATGCACCTCACATTGGTCCTGAATTGAGCGGCAGCATAACCTCCACATTGGCAAAGAAAAGGGCAATAGTGATGTGATACATATTCCGAGCTAATGCCATTTACAGACTTGTGTCACCCTGAGAGAGGAGGCAAGTTCATGCCTGACCCCTCTCCTTTAACCCCAGGCTCTGGATCTGTGGAATAGTTTTACATATCTAGCCGACCTGTCCATCTGACATGACCTCGGGGCATGGCGGGAGACACGGGCAGGCTTAACCAAATCTCACGCAGCCTGGCTGAAAAATGACTCTCCAGGTAATGTGGGCTGGAAATATTTTCTTTCCCCCACTCCCGTCCTAGGTGAATTCCATGGATTTTAAAAGGACGCTTTGAATTCAGCAGAGGCTCCACTGAGAACAATCAAGGTACATGGCTGGCTGATTATGTACGGTCGGGTGTGGGGGACATTCTCATTCATGTATGCATCTCAGCATGCAAAGTTCTTTATATTCATCTTATGAATGTGCAGCTCCCTTCAAGACAGACTTCTGAGGAAAGTCACAGAGGTACAGAACACCAAAACATATCCATAACATAGTGCCTCATGTATGTAGCTGCACTGTATGGTATTTCATTGTCTTTCACATGTGCTCGGTACACAGTCATGCATGCATAATTGTGGGGGTCCAGATGCGACATGTAGCATCTGGAAACATCAATAAATCAATGTAATCTTTGTAAACAAAATGAAACAGTGGTCAAATTGATCTGTAACCCCTATTTTACTCTTGTATTTTTCGAAATGAGAGACCATATTTCTTATAAACCCTGGTGCAGAAGATTCTGTGCTGATACCTGCTCACTTTAAGCTTGAAAAACAGCACTCTCTTTCTGTCTTGTGCCTTAAATCAACAACCCTTTGTGCCATAAAGCATCTAGATCTAATGTTGTTGCAATGTAGTATACAGTGTGGAGGTTGGTAGAGACTGACATCTCTATCTTGTGTATAGTCATCATACTTTCGTCCTAATATTATATTAGTAATTTGTCAAAGTAAAAATTGTATTGGTAGCACCTTTAACCTTTTACTGCCCACTGTTCCACCCTCAGGATGGGCTTTCACAGACTGCTAGTAATACAAAAAGTTACATAAATATGTAATATGCTGTATGTATTGATGGATTAGACTCACTGGGGCCATTTTCAAAAATAAGGCTGTAAATATGGTGTCTGCTTATCTTGAAAGCAGTCTGGCAGTTCAAAGATGTAATAAATCCTTGGAATTTTATGTCTGAATTGATTACAAGGGTAAGGATCAAAAATAGTCCATTTGTTGTAAAGAATAAGTCTGATGATATTCTACCTTTTTGTTATTGTCAACAAATCCCATGAAAAGTCCTGACTTGGACCGGGTCCAAATTATACTCAGTCTAATAGATAGCAAGATACCAGTAGTATATCTATAAGAGTTATGCTGTGAAATGACAGTTGTTTTTTTTTATTTATTTGACTCTCAGATATTAAATTGGTCAAAAAAATAATTATCTTCTGTCTCTCTGTTGCCCAGTTGGCTACAGAAAGTTTTATTTGTTGGTGCAGGAGGTGACTTTCAGTTATATCTATTGATTGATCTTTGAAGCAAAAAACAAATTAGTTTTGGTATTAGTCTGGACATTAGTCTCTTCCTTTTTAGGATTTTCGACCACGGCTGCTGTTAAATGATAGATCATCATGCTGCTGCCAGTGTTCTCTTTCTAGGGTCTCTTCAGACCACTATTTACTTCTGTTTGGGTAACGTTTGCTAAAAACTACAGGTTTTTTTTAGGAAACTTAAAAAATGAAACTATATTCATTACTATATACATTGTCGATTGTTGGTCTTCTCACGGGATTTGTTGACAATAACAAAAATATATAAAATCGCCATACTTATCGTTTATTTTTGACAGACCCGCCCTCACCACAGGTACTGTGGACACTGCTGTATACACATGCAGTATGGAGAGCAACAAAGTATAAAATATTCCAACACATCATCCAAAAATAGTAAATAGTAAGGATTCATAAGAGGAAGTTGTACTGAAGTCCTTTCTCCAGCTGCACTGATGCAATACAATCTGTACTTGGGAGGTCAGAAGTTAATGAAATTCCTGTGTTCAGTTAAATAGTCATTTAGGTAATATACTGTGCTCCATACAAACCAGCCATAAATCATCCTAATTTAATAAATGTAGGAATAATGATGAGACGTCCGGCGAAGACATTTACTCACAGACCTCATCCCACTTTAATGGTCACAGTGTAAAACAGAAAGACGTCAGATAGCATTTAAATGGAGATGCATCACAGACAATTGGGTCAAATCCTACCTGAGGATTGTGCTCCGGATCACATCTCCTTCCTCCTTCCTCTTGTTAGAGACATTTGTTTTTTTCTCCTTTCTGTGGAACAACCTGGTTGTTCAGAGAGCAGAATAAAATCCAGTCAGAGCTGCGGGGATGTATTTTTTTTCTTCTGAAAATTCAACTCGTTTTTCTCAAAATCTGCCAAGTATCAATTTGGACAAATTAGCACATGGCGTGCATTAGCCAAGATATATATTTTACAAGCAACACTGTGCTTTCAGTAGGAGGCATAATGAAGTGTGAAGGAGAAAATCTGGTGTTTTACGAATCCCCCGTGAATGTCATTTTGTTTAGCAACTGAATGGACTCTGTTGTTCAGGAAAATTTATAGCCTTTTCAAATATCTCTACACCTAACCAGCAGGGGTCTTTTTTTATTTCTCCTATACATTTTCGCTCAGAGTGGTGCCAGATATAAAAAGTTTCTGAATAACAGACTCCAGCTGATTGAGATCAAAAGGGGAATAAATGAAGGTCAACACTGGAACACTGGAAAATATTTTCTTTGATATTTAGTTTCTGCATCTTCGCCACAGTTTTTTTAAAAATTATTTCTTAACCACAAGGTGCACACATCAACTGGCATCTTTTGTTTTTTCTACTTCCACCTTTCGCTCCAAAGTGTTTCATTATAATCTAGTGCCCCCTAATGGATCTAAAGCTTTGGTGCCTCTGAGATGGCTCATGAGATTCTGTGAATTTCATCACTAGACAGAAGCTAGTCCATGTATTGGTATAAACTCATTAGTTGTTTGGAGATGCTCAGTGATACTTTAATGGGCAGGCTCGACTAGCAGGGCTACTCTCAAAATGAAAGCAGCTCCATTTGCGGCACTCTGAAGCAGACAGCCTTCCCCTCCTCTCTGCCGTCACAAAAAGCCCGTTTGGCAGAAGCAACAATAAGAGTCACTATTGCGAGCAGAGCGGCCGGGGAACATCCAGCATGAAGACAAATCAATGAAATCCATTTGACTTTTAAGCCTCAAAATGCCAAAATGCCACGGAGTACAAAAAAGCAGCATTTCTCAGTGCCCTATCAAAACCCGTTAATTCTTTGACATTTCCCGGCAATTTCCTTCCCTATGTAAATGTCTTCCAGCAATCAGATTTAAACAAATGTCATTCATGAGTTAAACAACAACTGGTCAGACATTTTTTTGTTTTCCACTTTTTATCTTGTCTCACTGAAAGCAATCTGTAATGGTTAAATGAGCCCTGGGGACAGGTCTCTGGGAGAAATATTTTTTACAAAAAGAGCAGCTTTTTGTCAGCGTCTGCTACAGTTAGTGCAACAAAAAATCCATGCACACTTATGATCAGAGTGGCTGTTCGTGGTGTTCATGTTAGATATTTCACCTGGTCTACGTAGTATTACATTCTTCCTGCATGTTGTTGCACCGAACTCTAATAAAAATCCTGCACGGTCTATACCTCGCTTTTGTAACAGCTCTTTCCTCTCCAGAGGAGCCACTGTAAAAGTTCAAAGCTGAGGCTCCTAGCAGCATGTGGCCTACTCTACTCAAGTACAACCTGTCTGCTTGTATGGCTGCTGGGGCACATCAATTTAGCTGGGCTGAGATCTGAGGCCGAGCAGGAAGAACTGTCCAAGAGGGGCAGAATGGAAGGGGTTAGAGAGAGAACAGACAAAAAGATCCAGTCTTCTGTTCCTGCACAGGAATGGGGTAGTCATTGTCCAGCAATGCACAAAGTGCTGGTGGTGATACATATTCTGTGTCTTGAACAGTGGCCAGACCTCTAAGCTTCAGTGAACGTCAAAAAGCCAAATCCACATGGAACCTTCTGGAGCTCTACTGCATACTGTGAATGGCACGGTACTGGCACTGAAATGGCCCTTGAGGGCTAATTAATTTTCCAAGCTGACAAACTGACACTGTGCACTACTAACCCTTCCAAATTATGGAATACTGGGACTAAGAGAGCCAAAGACCGTTTGCTGTTCAAAACATCAACTGGGAGATGATCAGTCCCTGAGCTCAACCGACATGTATGTAGGCAAAGAATCTGTGCGACATGATCACTGTCCATTACAGTCATATTACTGCAGCAAAATGTTATTTATAATGATTGACATGCTAATGCAAGATGAAGAAGTGGCATGTGTAGAGACATACTGAGGAAAAATATGACATTGGTGCACTGACCCTTCACTGTGCAGCTGCTTTCTCTTGCACTGAGCTTTATTTGACTGACAGTGCCACCTAGTGGGATAGATGAGAAGTGTCAATATATCATAAAAAGGAGTCATATTGAGTATACAGTATGTCTATAGTTACATTTTAGAAATACAATAATCATTGCAGCCAGGAACATAGCCAGGATTTTGGAAATTCTAAGGTCATGTGTGCTAATTCTCCCAAGAAATGTCTGACTTGCCACAAACCAAACTTTGTAAACATTTCTGAGTATTTTTAAAAAAATCAAACAAATTTCACATTTTATTTATTTATTTATCTGTTCAGTTATATTTTCTCTAAATATTATCTCCCTACATTATGGTCTAGTACCAGGCATGTAATTATAGTGGAGGGTACTAAATTCTTTTCATTATATTTTATTTTATTTTTATTTTTTTGAAGATTTTTATTGTTTATTTGACAATTGTAGTTCCTTTTCATTATTATTCATTATTTCATTTGGTTTTGCCCAAAAACAGCAAAGTTCAGTCTAAAGAAATATCAGAATCAGTTTTAAAAAGCCCAACATGTGGAATATGTAATTGCATATGTCAACTCTCCCTTATGTCATTATAACCCTTTGACCCATACTAAGGACTAAAAGTCAGGATATTTTGGCCTCTGCTGCATCAGTTTTGACCGCTTTTGACCACTTCATTTTAATCTATCTCTCCCAAGTCCACCAACTTTAAATGCAATACTGAATTGATGGAATACTCCTTTAAAGATATAATCTCGAAGATTTTCATTTAAATAAACGTCTGTTAAGTCACTATCTATCGCTGAATGATGCAACACAATGGTGACTGAGCCTATGGCCCACTGATGAAAGCCTGCAGCATTTGCAGTATTACGACCCGGGTGTCGGCAGCAACTTTCCTGGAAAAATCACAAGCGGCGCACAGTTCGGCTTTTAACAAGACTTTCAACGCAACAGACTCACTCCTCAACTCACCTGTGTGTGAAGTGGCATGCTGTTTTTTCTGGTCTGTGCTAGCGTTGTGAGTAAACGGTTATTATGGCCGAACGAACAAAGAAAAGGTCGATGACTACAGACGAGGAAAGTGAAACTGAAATTTAAGTGAGGTCCAAAAACACATCTGCAATTACCGATTATTGCAGTAGGTGCTGTGAAAGAAAACGAAATGAAAATCTTCGAGACTACAACTTTAAAACCTATAAGACCACCAGAAAATCCTCAACATGTTCATTATAGTAATAAAATAAGACATCAAATGCCCTTTAATATAGAAACAGCTTTTATAATATGCTAAGTCATTGACCTTAAATGTGATGTAATTATGGTTCATGTTTACAGGAAACCTTGTTCATCCTCCAAGCTCAACTTGAAGTAGAGACAGGAATTGATAATGTCGTGTCATATGTGAAATAGCAATGGCATTACCATTGATGTGTAATGTCGTAATCAGGCAAGTAATGCTTTTTTAATATTCTTTCAAGCTTGGAAACCTAATATTTTAGGTTTCATGTTGGGCAGCGCTCAAAGAGGCATAACCTCCTCATTTCTGAGCCTGATCTAATTTCACCCTCACAAAATCTGGGCAACCCTTAAAGCCTTCGCCGGTCCATATGCCATGATTTGTTGGGCTCATCAAGTCATGATCTTTTGGGACTGTATGAAGATTTATAATTGAATGTGGCAAGCTGAGAGTTTGCTAACTTGTATTGTGTTGGCATGCTGTATGAAAGCTATTTACATGATTCTTTTCTTCCAAGTGCCTCTTATTAGCCTGCTGTAACAGGCGCTGATAATGTTTATGGAAGTTTCATTGCTTTTGTTGGACAGTTAAACTGGTCTTTGTGGTTTATGAGGTCATGCTGTTTAAAAGAGCCTGGACCGGGTTTCATTGAGCGCAGTGTGCCTTGATCCACGTGCTTAAACCTCACTTTATTAACGATACAAAACACGAGCACGCTCACTTAAAATCTTTATCTGTCTCTTGATAGTGAGTCCACTGATCTCTCTCTCTCGCTAATTAATTTTTATTCACATCCTCAAATGACTTTATTTTCACTTTTATGAACCCAACATTTATGATGTCAGACAGATACAGCATTATCTTTAATTAGCAAAGATTATAAACATCATACCCACCACGGGGGGATTAGTTGTAGGAAATGTATCATTTTTTTCATCGGGAATCTCATCAGTGTGCATGTGGGTAGATGTGGTGGAGATGCAGAAATATAGACTTTTATCTATCAATGACAGCACAACCATGTGGTGCCCTTTATAATTTATTGGAATGTGGATTAGCCATCACAAATTGCATTTCAATAATATTGTCATAATATTATGAGGAAATTCCTTTAGGAGTGTGTACTGGATTGCTACTGCAACAACTCGTAGTTTTTATAGCGTAAAATAAAACAGACGTCTTATTGGGATAGGGACCATGTTAGCAAAGGGGAAAGCAGGAAAAGTAGGATGACCTTCTTATTTAGGACTTATTGCGTGATTTGCTTACAGCTCTGGACGTTTCATGTGAAATCATCATTTTAGTGAAAATAGATGCAGTATTTTAGGAGTGATGTAGTTTCTCTATGGTACAGCAATCCCAAAAAGCACTAAATAAATATAATAATAAACTACTTTGCTTTGGTTTACTACATATTAGAAAACACTTGTGTTATCAACTGCATTTTGTTACCTTTAAATCTCAAGACAGTAATAAAAATCAACCAATACAGTGGAGATTCATGAATTTATTTTGCAGTGTGTCATTTCAGGTTGCTCTGGATAGCCCACAGACCGTTCTGTTGACAGCTTTCACTGTTCTTTAATTTAACTGGTAGAAAATAGTTCCTGGTGAGGTTTGTATCCTAAATAATTGTCACATGAAAGATGGTGACGTGAGAACAAACAAATTCACATTCATCCTCGAGTCCTATCTGTGACCTAAGCAGTCTGTACGTTCGAACACATAGTGTTCCAGAGGTTAAAAGTCAAAACGTTTTTTATTATTCAGCAGCAGGTTGTATCTTCAATGGTATTTTAATGACCTCCCATATGTCTAGGGTACTACAGAGTACTGAGGTCACAAATGGGGCTAATTCATCCCCATCCCTGTACTGGGGTTTTGCCAGAAGACTCAGGATATCTCAACCTTTAACATAATATAAAGTGACTGTCAGTGGTCTTTATAACTACCTTTATATTTTACTGTATTTTTGCACTCACAATGGGATTTGTGTCTTTTCTTTTTATGAGTTAGCTTCTGGCTTATCCTTAATAGCTACCAGGCCTCACCTTTTTCAATGCCCTATTCACAGCAGTTTTACATTTAGCTTCCAGTGATTTAATGTAAAGGAGCGTAGAAATCCATTCCAGCAACTCCTGCAATTAAAGGTGGAATCCAGCAACATGTGAGTTGTGCACCAATTGCTGTAGCTAGATGGGCAGGCAGAGGCAACATATGACCAGACAGTTGTCAGGGGCCGACAACAGTAACAGGAAGAACATGATGAGATGGTGGGGGGGGGGGACAAACTGATAGAACAAAACTGAAGGCAGGGGAGCAACAGGAGAGGTGAGGATGTGTAGAGAGAGAGGAGGGGAGGAGGCTTGTTCAGACGGCTATGTCACGGGGGCTAACACTAATGATCTCTCAGTATCTCTGTCAGCGGGGCCTGTCTCAGCAGGTAGAGGGAAACATGTCAGCTAGTGAGGCAGCAATCAGGGGGTACCCAGCAGCTACACACACTGCTGTCTGGCATCCATTCCATGTCTCACACACACACACACACACACACACACACACACACACACGAGTCCACACAAATGTAAGACAAGTTGCTTCTTTATCAAATGAAGAAGAATCACCCTCTGTTATGCGAGCCATATTTATTCGTACAATTAACCTTAACCCCCAGACTCCCAGATCTGGAGAGCTTCTCCTGCTCCTCAAGTTGTATCTTCTTGACTTTCCATTAGACCCTCTAGCATCTCCAGGCTGCACTGACAGCCACTAAGAACCTCATTAGTTGCAGGGAGAGAGAGGCAGCGAGCAGGGGTGAGAGACGGAGACGAACAGAGGCAGACACGGAGACAGCAGCACAGCAGCACATTGCCATGGAGCTCATTTAAATGCACGTGTGGTGCGGTGGTGGGGGTAAAGGGGTATGGGTTAGTAGTGGTGGAGGGTTGGTTGCAGCAGGGGAGTGAGGTTGTAGGTCGGAGGGCAGGACTCCCGCCACTATCTGCCATCACAGCAGCTCTGAGAGTGTGCATGTGTGTATTATGTGTGTGACAGGCTGTCAGAGCCACCAGTCAGGCAGACTGGGCCTGCCTCGGCATGTCACTAAACACAACACTGTCTCACTGCTGAGGGGTAATTAGTGGGATGTGAAGTAGGGTGGAGGCGGGGATGGCGAGAGGGAGATGGAAAGAGATGGACATAGAGAGTGGAAGATGTCGAAGCCAGTAGGGAAGGTAAGACTATGTAGTTTTAAAGGTGCTTTATGGAACATTTTGTGAAAACTACCGCTGAGCAAAGTTGTTTTTTTTTTAAATAAATGTAATAGAGAAGTAGTGTCTGAGATGTCACAGTTTGTTCAAATTGCACAAACTGTACACTGGCATTTGGTTGAATAAAGTAATTTTTTATTAGTGAAGTAACACTGGTTCCTGAATTGTGCCCTAAAGCAATTTCCTCTTGTGCCCTGTGAGATTTGATGAGATCTAACACTATGTTAAACGCAGTGCAGAGACAAGTAAAACCATCTTGTAGAAGCTGTCCGTGTCGTGGTTCTGGTCTTGTTTGTTTATGGCAATTATACAGCTGTCTCAAAATTCAAAAGTAATGATTTAGCCTACTAATGTTAAAGCCACTATGGTAGAATTGGAAAATGTCTGACTTCAATGCCCCCCAGTGGTCGTATTAACAAGAGTCTACAGCCATGCTAGCAGCTCTGTGAAGCTGTACTGTACTTACGCATTTAGCTCAAAGCTCCGCTGTGCCTATGCCAGCATGCTAACAATGACAATGCTGATGTTTAGCAGGTATTATGTTTACCATGTTCACCATCTTAGTTTAGTGTGTTAGCATGCTAACATTTGCTAATTAGCGCTAAACACAAAGCACAGCTGAGGCTGATGGTAATGTCATAGTTAGTGTAAATTATGTTAGTATTTGTCTCAATGCACCGCTGTGCCTACTGTAAGTACAACCTCACTTAGGTGCTAGCGTGGCTGTAGATGCTTAGTCTTTATATTAACAAAAATATCTTACTGTCAGTGGGGCTCTTGTATCTTTGCCTACATAAAGCTTTAAGTTAAAGCAGCTCAATGGAACTTTTCATTTTGTGTTGATTTTGGCGGTCCCTGTGGACAACGTTAGTTTACATGTTCCCTCCGCTTCACTCCCTGCCGCAAGGAGACTACTTCGCTGGGAGGAGAGTGGGCGGCAGCTCCGGAGACGGACCTTCAGTTAGCGGCTGAAGCAACTCGAATTCAGCCAGAGCAAACCCCAGCGCCGTTTCGTCTGATTTCGTGGGAAAAATCCGACCCGGTGGCTGGCGTTAAGAATAACTGTTAGAAACTAATAGAAATAGCCAATCTTCTCGCTGTTGGTCTCGTTTGCTCATGTAGGTCATATAGAGGCATCAGTATTAAATTGAGACAGTTTCATAACCAGTTAAAAACTCCATAGAGTCAGTTTAAGTAAAATAATACGGACATATATTTAAAGCCAAGGCAATGACCACAGTTTTAGGTTAGTGATCTCTGGTTTATCTCTTACTCACACTCCCTAATCATTACCATGCTAATAATCTTCACATCTGCCAGACAGCACTCAGGCAGGAGTACAGCTTTATCATGATGGTGACTCTCCCTGAGGACAGGGCTCAGGGCTACACAGGACTAGAGGTCTGGCTTCAGTAACAACAGGCTTCTGGCAACAAGTTGTGATGGATGAGCCATGTAAAATGGCTAACTCCAGACCGGCCTCTAGCTGAGACCTGCGGGGCCGTAAACGATCCCAAATATCTTGTTGTCTTTAGAGCGTCATTACTCATCAGTGGTTTGAGCTGTTTGTCCATGTGAGCCATTTACTTCCATCAATAAAACGTGTATGTTTTATATACGTTAAGTTGTAATATGATGTGGATAGTCTCCCCTTTTGCCTGGTGCATTGCTTATTCTATCTATATGTTTATCGATCAATTCTCATCCACCATCTTTGTTGGTGACGTATAGAGTGTAAGAGTCACATTTCTGAATCGGACACTACTATTGGCTCCAGCCGGTGCCGTCGCAGCCAGTCGGAGTGTCAGATTCAGAGGCTTGGCTGTGAGTTGTTATGTGTACCCAAATGGGAGCCACACTCGATTATCCTGAGCTCAAAGCAGAGAAGAGAAGTTGGGGCCTGGGTGACTTTCCGATGAGAAACGAAGGAACAGAGGATAAGCGATTCTGAAAGGTTTGGCGGATTTGCAACATGAATGTAGAAATCATGGCAGAGAATTTAGATAATGATTGGAATTATAGTGGAATGGACTGGCAACAGGTCCACTACCAGAAAAGGAGGAAAAAGGCTAACTTTGAAAGATCCAGTAGTTCAAGTGAGGATTCTGATTACACTGTTGAAAGGGTAAAAATCTCAGACAGGACCTCAAGCAGTAGGCCTACAATTAATGTAGTGTCAGGAAATAGCACATAATGGAAAGTAATCACTGAGTTGAACAAAGGTGGTAGTCACTTCAGTCCAATAAAAGTCGTAAAGGCAATTGAGAAGGAGACTGGGAAAGTTAAGTTTGCAAAGTACTTGAACAACAGAAGACTACTAATATTTGCAAAGGATGAAGAACAACAGAGAAAGATTCTGAACAAGAAAACGACTAATGGAGAAAAAGTCAAGTCAAACATTCCAGGTGCAGCGTAACATCTGGTGGTCCACTATCAATATCCATTGAAGACATTGTGTCAGAGCTTAGAGAGAAAGGAGTTAAAGTTGCTGAAGCTAAAAGGTTGATCAGTAAGAAGGGGGGTGAGAAAACGGAGAGCCTCTCGATGTTACTTCATTTTGTCTTGCTGGGTATGTTCAGTTATTCAGTGAGAGAATATATTCCGCCACCACTTAGGTGTTTCAAGTGCCAGCGTATGGGTCATGTAGCAGGACAATGCAAAGGAAAGGGAAAGTGTGCACGGTGTGGAGGGAATCGTATATGGAAAATGTAGTGGAAATGATACAGTGAAGTGCTGCAACTGTGGAGGAGAACATAGTGCCGCTTTTTAAGGCTGTGTTTTGCAAAAGCAAGCAAGAGAAGTACAAACATACAAAATTATGAACCAGATAGAAACATTAAACAAGGTGGGGGATGTGCAACATTCATTAAGGAAGGCCTGGCATATTAGGAAACTAAATGTGTGGTTAATGAAATATGCAGATCAAAAGGCAATATTAAGCTGGTTAACTTATATAATCCATGCCAGTCACTAACTGTGGAAATGTTCCATGAAACAGCAGGTGAGAACAGTAAAAGAGAAATATGGTGCGGAGACTTTAATGCTTACAACAATTTATGGGGAAGCAGTTATACAGATAAAAATGAACAAATGATTGAAGACCTGATTGATTGTTAGTTTGTTTGAATAACGGAAGGATGACCATAGTAAGAACTGTGACCACAAGCTTAGATCTTACACTAGTGACAAACATCTCTACAGTTGGTAGTGATCGCTTCCCAATTTTATGCTCTTTAAATACAAAGGCATTCACAGAAAAAAGGTCATTCTCATAGTAGGTGGTGCTTTCCTAAAGCTAAATGAGATGAATTTAAGGAATACTGTGCAGAATAAGGTTGGGGTACAAAGATGAATGCACACATACAATTACAAATATGATAATCAATACAACATCAATGTATGTCCCAATAAGAAAAATAAGTGCTTTTAAAATGGTGAGAAAGAATTTAAATCAACAAAATGTTATTGATAATCAAAGAAAGAAAGCGAAGAGTTATTAAATCAACAAAGAGAAATGCATAGAGGCAATTTTGCTCAAGCATAAGAGGGGGAACCAGTTAAAAGAGGTGTGGACAATGTTAAAGAAAATGAGTGGGAAAAGAGCAGCTGTACAAATTCCAGTACTAGTTGATGGTAAACAATTAGCAATAACTACTGAGGAAAAGAGAGAGAGATAAGAGAGAGAGAAAAGAGAGATATTAAGAGAAAACAGGATCAGAGATAGAATAGGATTCATGTCTGGATTTAGAAGCTGAAAAGGGCCCTGGCTGGTCGAGGGTATACTGCTCCTTTAGATCTGTTCAACAAAATCTGGAGCGAAAGAAAACTCCCTAGCGAATGGAAAAGTGCTGATACTTTTGTTAAACCAGGAAAGGATCCAGCTAATGCTGCTAACTATAGACTACAGCTTTAACATCACAGTTGTATCTATTTTATTTCATTTGTCTCTTAATCTCTGTATTGTGTATCTTTTTACACTGTACAATCTTGTTTCTGCTTGTGTTTTTTTTTTATGATTAGTCATTTTATTTTTCCCCAACACCCCCTGTACTGTTATCTATATTGTAATTTTACTGTCTTGTTAATAAAGGTTAAAAGGAAAAAAAGGGACCCATTCTGAAGTAGTCTGAGCTCAAAGCAGATAAGAGAAGGCCCATGTTTACTGTAGTGACAGAAAAAGATCCAAAGACATGGCGCGGAGGGAACTGTTTTCTGCTCAGGCTTTGGAGCGGATCTTACAGGATGAAGACGAAGAGGAAAATGCCGACGACTCTGTGACCGAGTCGTGCTACTCTGATGACGAAGGGATAGATCCTCACGAGGGCAGGTAAGTAATGCTATTATGAAATGATCCACGCTGTGACGGATTATGCAGGCTGCAGAGCAGGGAAATGGGATTTTGCATTTGCAGATCTATTGTTTTTGCGCACTAGGACAGCATTTGCGCTGCATGCTGTCCAGACAGACCTACAGTATCGATAATGAAAACGATAGGCTTGTTTGAGGCAGACCTGCACAATTTCGATCGCCATGGTCAGGGAGTCAGAGGCGGTTCTACCTGGGGTGGCCCAGGCGTGGTAAAGGGATCTCCCGAGGTGGACACAATGTGTTGTTAATATGCCTGCACAGCGCACAGAATCTTTTATACATTAATATTCTACCAATAATAGGCTTAAACATAAAGGAATAAACTACATGCATACACATTACTGTTGGTGGCCAGTCTCCTGCTTTGCAGAACCTTTATAGTGAAGTAGGCATTAATAATGACAAATAAATAGGACCTTTTTCTGAGTTCGTTTACTAAAGTTAAGTCATCAAATGCTGTAAAAAAAAAAACCCCACCACCAAACAAAAATGCATTATGCAAACCCTGGGTTCTATCTTCCTCTGAATTAACTCAAAATGACTCATCTGAATTGTATAGTATACCATACATTGTAGGATATACTGGTATAATAAGACTATTAGCCTGGATGTTTTTGGATAAAGAATAAAAAAACAGGTTCTGACCATATTTAAAGCCGTTAAAGTCGTGGACTTTGTTCTGCAGAATAAACTGCAAGGTGTTAGGCAGTCCCTGCCATGGCACACCAACATAACACCAGTTTACAGGCTTGTTTTTAATCTGAGGAGACTAGCATGAAGAGACTGGATAAGTAACAGGCATCATTACAGAGTTAGTGTGAATGTCATTTTTGGACAAGGCAACAATGTGTATTACCATCTGAATCAGTCTGCAAACTTCAGGAGCTTGATGGACTGATGACTGGAGGTGCAGCTGTTGGTGTACAGGGACAAGAGTAGAAGGGAAAGAACGCAGCCTTGAGGAGAACCGGTGCTGATGGTCCGGGAGTCTGAGACATGTTTCCCTAGCTTCACATGCTGCCTCCTGTCAGACAGGAAGTCTGTGCTCCACCTGCAGGTGGAGTCAGGCACGTTCAGCTGGGAGAGCTTGTCCTGTAGCAGAGCCAGGAGGATGGTGTTGAAGGCAGAGATGAAGTCCACCAACAGAATCCTGGCACAGGTTCCTAAGGAGTTCAGATGCTGCAGGATGAAGTGGAGGGCCATGTTTACTGTATTGTCTACAGACCTGCTGGCTCTGTAGGTGAACTGCAGGGGTCCAGGAGTGGGTCCGTGATGGCTTTAAGGTGTGACAGCACAAGGCTCTCTAAAGACGTCATTACCACAATGACGGATCTGTAGTCGTTGTGAACACTGAAGACAGTTGATCAGCGCAGTGCTTCAGGGTGGATGGAGAGGGGAGGGGGCCTCTGAGGTGTGAAGTTGAGGAGAGGTCCTGGCCCCTGCTGAGGTGGGGGAGGTGGAGCTGAAGGGCTGGAGCTGGTGGATGGAGTCACGGGGGATGGTGTCAGGACTGTCCCACTGTCTTTCAAAGCGACAGTAAAGCTGTGTTTCCACCAGGCAGTCCGGTTCAGTTCAGTTCAGTTCGTTACACATTAGAACGGTTATTTTAGCGTTTCCATTGTCAGACGTTGTGGATGGTACCAAAAGAACCGCTCCATAGTTTACCCTTTTTTTGTTACCTCTCTGCTGGGGTGCCTAGCACACTGACCTGGTACTAAAAAGTGGAGCTAGAAACACTGGAGTCCGCTGATTGGTCAACAGAATCTTCACTTACGTGCAGAGGTGTAGTGCTGCCAGAGCGAGGCTCCGGAACTTTTTTTCCAAGTGAGGAAACAGAATATTCACAGTCCACATAATCCGGTTGAAATTCATAAACAGTTTATTAAGCCATGAAGATCCGATCATCACTAAAGCGTATTTCATGTAAGAGAGCCAGTAAAAACAAGTGGAACAGTCAAAGTCGCTAAAATTGACATTTAAGGTGTGTTGATTGATTCACGACGTCAACTCGTGTATTGAGTAACATGCAAGAAAACGTTCCACCTTAAAAGTTGCCGGTATAGCTGGTGGTGTAGGCTTCCATCAGGACAGTGAGTTAAATGAGCAAAACATCCTTTCATTTTAGAAACTTTTGCAATTTTTCCTCAGAATTGATGTTTTGAATGTGGCTTCATTCGCTTGGCACAAGTAAATGAAATCATCTGCTTAATGTTACGTGGTTGACGTGCTATTATCCAGTAACAACCCCACCTACATTTAAGGGTACTGTCTGTGGTGGAAACGCAACACAGATCTAGGGTTTAGGTACTTTTGGGCAAGGGTACTATATACTATACCAAAGGTAATATATATCGAAGTGCTTAATGGAAATGCGGCTTTCATTCAGGTTGTTTTGTCAGGTGCAAGTCATTAATGGAGTGGGGAACTTTAGACTTATAGTTAGTTATTTATCTCAGTCCGTTCCAGACTGGGCCAGCTTGAGAGCTGATGTTTCTGAGTCTCTCAGAGTACAGTCGTTTAGCTTCTCTGACCTCCCTGCTAAATGTGTATTTTGCTATCTTCAGGTTCCTAAGCTTTATAATAATAAATAATGTTCTGAGCTGTAACTAAACCTGTGCAAGTATTTGTGGTCATGGATCTATAACAAGCCATTCAAAGAGCTGTTGAGGCCTTTTACCAAAAGGTAGGCTGCTTTGAAATAATAATAATGGTAATAATGATAATAATAAGCTGACTTCATAAAAGCTATACCTCTGCTATAATGAAATAAGCCTGCAAGAGACTGTTAATTAGAATCACTTGTCATGTTTATTGTCATTCCTAACAAAACTAGGACTGAGCCATAAATCACTTTAATCATTGCAGCACAGAAGGACTTTTAATCTACGGCCACTTGCTATTGTTGGTTCCCAAAAAACAGCTTTTTCTTCAGCTATTTAAGGAACCAGTGAGGTCCAGAGCTTAGAGGGCTGTGCCTATAGGTCTACTCATAGAATCTGGAGTTACGGTACGTAACTAACGTTCTGTTGCGTACAGGCTTCGCCCTCTAAGGCTATCGCTAGTGGGATAAGGGCGAAGCAGGATATGGTCCATGCCTCACTGGGTCCGTCCGGTACCACAAACACTCACCTACTTCGAAAGATAAAACAATAAGCGTTCCATGCCCAGTCATGCGTAATGGCACATCGCAGAACCCCATATGTGCCCCAGCGGCACAGCACAGTAGAATACCTGAGATTCTCCATGAGGGGATGAAGGCTGGGTACAATAAAGCCTAGTGCTGAGGAGAAAGTGGAGACGAAGGTTACGCACTGTAACAGTCCAGCGAGGAGCAGAGTAGGGACAAAAAGTCAGCTCTCCATGTGCCGACAGGCCGGAGGGAGGGTGTACAACCGAATCACTCGATATCAGTTACTCTGACAAAACACTCAACAAGTACAGAGTGAGTCATGGAAAAACGGGAGAAATCCCGCAAATAAAAACGAATGAAAGAGATCGGAGAAGACCAAGAAGCCGCAGTGCAAATGTCTTCCACTGCCATTCCTCTATGCTAAGCCGTGGAGTATGAAATTCCTGTGGTGGATTGTGCAGTGATGCTCTCCGGGGATCCACGCCAGTCACCAGAGTTCTGAGTCTGATGACCAGCATGTGGATGCACCCGGTGGCGTGCTCCAATACTTATGATTTTGAGACCTGCTTTTTTCTGACTCCTGGTCAAAAGTCCGCTGGCCAGAGATCAGCTGTCACGACTTCAGCCTACCATTACTGTAGTAGTTGGAAATGGCAAATTGGCCCTATATCAGTGGATCAGCTGTCATTATTGATTGACCAGCGTTTGTCCCGCCTTATTGTGTTGATGAACTTGACCAACTACCTATCAGATCTGGGATGGCCACGGGGTGGCCAATGAGATTTCAGAGGTGGCCGTGGCCACCCTGTAAAATTGCCATTATAGTGACTTGCTCTGGAGGCTCGACTGCGTGATAAATCCTGCGGGACAAAGAAGCGCGCAGTTTTGAGAATGGAGCTGCGTTTCATTAGTAGTTCCTCGTTGACCTCCCCTTGCCACTTGCCCTCGGGGAATCCCCGCTGCCATCATAAGTGTCGTTCCATTTGTCTGAAAAACTGAAGTGAACTTGGTGAGATCGACCCTCGGAGGGCGGTGGGAGTGAGTCAACAATGCACCCACAATGCATTGCAGTTATGCATTTGGTGCAAGAAAATACTTCCATGGTTGGGTGGCCCATAATGTTTGTAAAACTCTGGTTGCTTTTACTCTACCAAAGTTAAAAAAACTTCTATCTGAGAACTTTTCAGTTTCACTGTTTCTAATATATCTTACAGGTCTGTATAGGTCGACTTACATGTGCATAGATTCACTCACCTAGTTAGCAGATTTTCTTAAGAAAATCTCATTGATATCTCATTGATATTTTACTGAAAAATGTCAGTAACTAATTGCAGTTAATGTTTACTTAGATTGTTGTACTGTTCAGCTTGTGTGATTTCTTTATTGCCAACATTATCTGTAAACGCATGGAAAAATTGCTATTTTGCAAGATATTATAAACCTGTAATAATAATAGTTATGAGAATCAGGATACAGATCACAAACAGAACTTTCTAAATCAGAAACTGATGCAGCTAATTACCAAATACCAACATATTGTAATTATCCACAGAAGACACCTTCACCTCATTGAAACAAGTCTACAGGTATTTCTGATGATTTGTAAAAAGCAGTACAGCGCTCAGCGTACAACTGGCAGTCAATCCATGATAGTCAGGGCTGAAAGTGAACAAGGGCAGGTGTGTTCCATTTAAATCCCCCGCTCCTCCCCTGCCCACTTTCCCTCTGCTCTCCAAGTGGCCTCCGTGAGACATATGCTGTTGCGTAATACCAAGGGCTGAGGGGAAGCGAATGAGGGGAAGTGGAACTAGTAATGAAACACAGCTCTAGACACAGCAGTTTGTCTCCACGAGCTACAGAAGCGAAATGCTTGATGGGAAACAACTTGCCAATAGATGGAGCTGAGCGCTCATTGGGAATTTTTACCCCGTGCTATTGATGAAATTCTCCAGTTGGCTCCGTAATAGTATTACGTCACCACTCACAATTAAATAATGTCACTTCCATTATCATTTTTCATCATCATTCCACAATATTTATCCTCATGAACTTAAGCAGTAACAAATGTATTTAATGAGCACATGTCTGACTTCAACAATTTAATGCATTTGTGCGTTCTCCATAAATGCAAAGTGGTCAAAACCACTGACTGAACTTGTTTGGAAAAGTAAGAAGTGGTTCTGTCTTTTAGACACAGTGTATTGGTTTGTTTTAAAATGAACAGACGCTTGAGTCACATTCATTTGTAGTGCAGTGTTATTTCTAGCAATTCTCATATACCCTTAAGGTTAAACCAAATCATTACAATCAACCATAACAAATGTCTGGGAATTGTAATTGCTGTTTGCACTGCAATTGCAAGATATAATTACATATACATCCATGTTGTACACATCAGCCTATAATAACGTGCTTTTATTTATTTATTGTATCTCTGCACTTCTGCCTTGTTTGTTTATTATATCTTTATTTAAGTAGGTTTTGACTTGTTAAAAAAAACCTAATTGTGTCAGATGTTTTTTGTACAATTTAAGTGATCTGTAAAATGAAGTAATCAGTCAGGAAATGGTACCATACTTTTAAATTTATACTGATGCTGCCAGAAATTATCTCCATGGACGGTGTTCATCATGTACGTCTCCATACAATAGCATATATAATCTAAAAAATATAATAGAGAGATTTTGATTGCATCCACTTTATCAGCAACAAAGAACGCTTCCATCATTGCAAGTCGAGTCAAGCCAACTCCGAGCTGTTCGGCTTCAGGCACGCTTTTTGATCCCTCCCCCGACTGCGATCGGCTACTCTCGTCTACTTTCGAGGCGAGCCGCAACTCATCTCAAACAAGCCTACTGTGTGTGTTTTCCCTGTAAGCAATACTGATCATTGTATCATGGTAAAGTAAATGTATAGTATGTAAAATAAACAGACTATTACTGAAGAATAGCATAGGGTGGAAGTAAATAGTATGTGAAATAAACCAAATGCTACTGTAAACTATTTTATCATTTCAATCCCTCCAGTTTAACTTTGTGTTGGTGAACAAAGAGATGTGGTGGGGGTTATTGTTTGTAACAATTTACAGCTGTGGTAGAGGGAGAGAGGTGGAAAGTAGAGCCACTGGGGAAGTGTGTGTGTTTTGAACAAGGCTTTAATAGTAATTATTATTAGCCAGTGAAAAAGTAATTTTATTAATTTATTTTCATATGTTATAGTTTGGATGCTGACAAGGACCCTCTCTCCCCACTGTCCCAGAACAGACACAACCTACAACACCCCAGCAGACGCCACAGAGGAGGGGAGGACAGTCACAGACCTCACCAGGCTCGTCACAACCCAGCTCAGCTACACACTCATCGGATAGGAGTGCTGTGTTGCAGCCCAGAAGTGGTGGCCGCAGCCGCAGGGGACATGAACGTGGTCAAGGCCATGTCACTCCAAGCACACCAACCCAGTCAGGTTCCGCATGGAAGACAGAGGCAGATGCTGACATTACGCCTGATCGCCCAAGGTTCATTCCAAAGCACAAGCCCGGTGTGCAGCCACCACTACTTCCAGCCAACAAACCAAGCCCCCTGGAGCTATTTAAAGCCTTTTTTGATGACAGGACTGTGAAGACCATCACCGACAACACAAACAAGTATGCTGCAAAAAACTCTGCAAGTGGGAAAAATTTGAATGAGCGGACGTCTCTCCAGTGGAGTTTTACAAATTCCTGGGACTGCAGGTATACATGGGAATCCTCAATCTACCAAAACTGAGAGACATGTGGAGGGTAGAAAGCATCTTTCATGTCCCGTTTCCATGTACAGTGATGGCAAGAAATAGATTCATGGCCATTTCATGGATTTTGCACATGAGTGACCCAGCAGAGGACCTAACCCTAACCCTGTAAATGACAGAAAAAAAGGCACAGAGGAATATGATCGCCTGCACAGACTCAATCCTCTGTATGACTCAATTCGAAATGCCTGCAAATCTGTCTACCATCCTCATCAAAACTTGTTGGTGGATGTAAGGATGGTTGCAACAAAGGCCAAAATCAGACTGAAACAGCACCTGAAGCTCAAGCCATGCAAGTGGGGTATCAAGCTCTTTGTTTTGGCTGACACAAATGGATACACCATTGACTTCAAAATCTACACTGGAAAGTCCAAGTTTATGAGTGGAAAAGGACTCTCTTTTGATGCTGTGATGTCACTGGTGAATAAGGATTACCTGGGTTCTGGTTACCATATATACTGTGACAACTACTACACCAGCCCAGCCTTTTTCACACACCTGAGTGGCCTGGGCTTTGGAGCGTGTGGTACCTACCGTGAAGGAAGATTGGGAACCCCAACAACAAAAGAAAATGCTCTCACCAAGAAGTCCTCCAGGGGCTCAATAAGGTGGATAAGAGATGGCAAACTTCTCTTTGTCAAGTGGATGGACACACAGGAGGTGTCAGTGTGTTCCACTATTCACACAGCATACTCTGGGGAAACCGTCATCAGAGACAGGAGGACCAATTATGGTAGATATGAGAAGACCACCGTTCCAAGACCTACTCCTATCGGAGCGTACAATAAGTACATGGGAGGTGTGGACATGTCCGACCAGCTCCTTGGATATTACTCGGTGCGCCACAAAACCATGAAGTGGTACAAAACCCTGTTTCACCACTTTGTGGACATCGCCGCTACAAACAGCTACATTCTCCACAGGGAAATGTATGCAGTGACACACGAGACTCCCATGAAGCACCAGGATTTCCAGGAGCTACTGTCAGCTCAGCTCATGGGAGTAGAACTGGACTTTTCTCCGAGGAAGAGGCAATACAATCCCACACCCGGGGAGAGGCAAGACAATCACGCACCCGTTGCAATCTCTCCAACACAGGACCAGTCCAAAAAGGGGACTGTAGGATGCAGAAAGTGCATTATGTGTAAGAAAAATACCCCATTCTGGTGCACGGCATGACAGGTGCCCCTGTGTGTGATTGTGGACAGGAACTGCCATGATACATATCATATTTAGGGATATGCATTGGCAGGAAAAAAAAGATGATTCCTGGCAAAATAACGCCCATGGACACTGCCCAAAAGAATGGGCGTAACTCATAAACCAGAGAAGCTAGAAGCTTCAAATCACTTCTTTTTTTATGGTCTAATATCCCCTATTATAGTGTATAGAAGTCTTTATTGAGTGACATATACAATTAGCTGAGGTTGTGCGGATTCTGGGGATGGGTAAACCTTGATGATACTATAAATAAATGACAACTGTAAGAAAAAACAAAACGGAAATGTGGGTCTCAGAGGGCTAGAGGGGTGTAAATGTGTGCTTGAACACTGCTGGAGCCAAAACTGAATTTCTTGGTCAAATTCATATCTGTGAGTGTCTTCATATACGTATGTCTGACACGTTTGTCTTTTTAAAAAAATATTCCTATGGAAATACACCAACTCTTTCCTACTGAACTTACCTCTTGTCTCTCTCTGTCTTATGGGACAATTACAGCCTGACTGGACTTTTTATCATCATCTTTATCTTCATTTTTAGTAATCCCTTCAATATTGTACTTGTGTTCAGATGTTTTTCCAGTGCTTTCATCATGGTCACTTGTTTTACAAAGTACATATCACTATGTAAGTATTGTAGTTTACTCCTGTTAAATAAAAAGGCATTTTAAAAAAAAGTTTTAAGCTTCTCATTTAAAGAGTTGGATTAGCTTTTATTATCTATTTAGAAGTCTCCAGAGCAGTTTTATGTTTGACTTTGAATATGACAATGACTGAGCCAGAAAGCTGTGCAATTTAAAAACTGTCTTTAATTAAATAATTGTGGTGCATGCATGTCAGTATTCATTAAGGTCATGAAAAACACAAGGTTTGAGCATAACCTCAAATCATACTGGATTTTTTCCCCCCAACATCAGTAGAAAAATTCAACCCCAGAGGACCTCGTACTACTCACTCTATCCTCAGCGTGCTTCAAAACATCTACTACATATGACTGACACACATCATAGTCAGTGCAGAGCCAGGAAGAGGTACGCCAAGCATGTCTGTTTCTTTGTGTATCAGTTCGCGCACACACACACACACACACAGAGCAATCCATCTCACCCCCTTACTGCTGAGTGTTCAGACAGAGCCAGACGGTCTGCTATCTCTATTAAGCTGGTATCCCTGAAGAGCCTTTTCCTGCTGCCAGACCTGGAGCACAGCTGATCCCTGAAGACCATCAATCTGAGCAGAACTGCTGCTGGAGCTTAGGCTGCAGTGCAACAAGTCTTCTCATATTCCCCCCACCTTTTCTGCAGACGTGTAGGCGAATGAAAGTGTAGACAGCGTTAACATGCTGACTGGACTTCTGCATGTAATGCACACATTTACCCACATTCTGTGTGCGCTCACATGCAAATATGTTCAATTAAAACAACAGGTGTGACCGCACAGCAGTCATATGTATTTTAACGTTACCTGCCAATGTCAATAAAGGCTTGGCTTGGTTATTAATGATTAGCAGTCCCAGACATGCACTAGAAGGCTGTTTGCAAGTTGTAACTCAGAGACTCTAACTGAAATAGCACATGTATATATTTATGTATATCTGTTCTATTATTTGCATATTAAGTGTAGTACATTACCCTTATAGTAAGTAATCTGCTCCAGAGAATACAGTGAAACAAGTGAATCATGGCCATATTCTTTAATAAATATGGTTACTCCAACTAAAACTATGCCTCTATATGGCCACTAGGTGATAGCAAAGTCTCACAGCTGGGTTACTATCAACAGTTTCTAATGTTAAGGTTCAGCACCAGCAGTACAAACAAAAATCTATTTTATATTCAGAAAAAAAACTACTCCTAAAATACCATATTCTTCTATCACCGACATCAGTTATTACAATACTTACTATAAGATATTTCAACAACTGGAAAGAGTGGGTAAACCACAAAGAAAAATGAAGGTAAACTGAGTTTAGGTTTACCCCGCACTACATCCCTGACTAAGAGAAGCTAATGAGGACGAAAATACAGTCGGTCATAGCTATTGGGAGAAATTACCCTTCATCATTTCCTCAAAATGTGAATCACTGCCTTTCTTGCCAAAAACTACACATCCCCTCAGCCTGTTTTTCTCTCTCTCCTTCTCTCAAACCATCTGTGGAAAATTGAGTTACTTGCCATTTGGAGGAGTGACATGCTAGGCCAGCGTATCACATGTTGCACGCGCAGTGCCTTTAACTGACAGATGAGAGGAGAGATGTGGGCACCAGGGCGGCTGTCAGTGTTGTGATTGAACATAATCTGGGCTGATCCTAGATAAGCACTGGGTGTGCACCATTAAGGGCCGGGCCACACTTGTACATGTAAACTCCAGTGTCTACGCAGGGAAACGAGCTATTCTGGTGTTGAATGTGAAGCCGTTTAAAACACAAAAACAGACCTGGACCATTTCTGGAGGATGGTAAATATTCTTTCCCAGCTGGTCTTAATTTTTCAAGCATGTCCATGATCTGTACGTCAAGCTGTCGTGATATCCAAACATCTCTACACGATTTATTGTGGAACTCAACTTGAATGTATTTTTTGCAGCTCTCCATTTACAACCATGTGAACGCACTCATCTACTGTACATGACATGACGTGACTTATGGGAGTACGTATCAGACTGAATACTCTTTCTGTGCAAAAATATGGACTTGGAATGACTTCACACATAAAGAGGGACATTGTGTTAACTAAGAGTGAAATAAGATACATAAATCTCTTAATTAATGAAAGAATGATTCCTTGATTTCAGAGAGACGTAGACTAAAAGCAGGATTCTCAGGCGACCGCTGATTCTGCCGGTGCAAATGACAAGTGTCGCTAGCAGATTATATTAGCTGTGGCTAGCTAGCTAAATAAGCTAACGTTAGTTAACGTTAGCCAGAAGACATGGAAAAAACAGCTTCTTGTTCTTGTATTGCTGTGTACGTACAGCTAATCCTGTATGAAAAGGAAAAATGTAAGATCAGACTGTTAGGTAATTATTGTTGGCTCCATGAGTTCATTGAAAACCCCCATTCAGCCACACGAGTGTTAGTGAGGTCTAACACTGATGTTGGGCGATAAGGCCCAGCTCACGGTCGGCGTTCCAGTTCATCCGGGTGTTGTTGGATAAGGTTGAGGTCAGGGCTCTGTGCAGGTCAGTCAGGTTCTTCCACACCAAACTGGTGAGACCATTCATTTATGGACCTGGCTTTGTCATGTTGAGACAGGAAAGGGCCTTCCCCAAACTGTTGCATAAAGTTGGAAGCATACTGTTGTCAGAAATATCATTATATGCTATAACAATAAGATTTTCCTTCATTGGAAGTAATGGGCCCAGACCATGGAGAACCATATGTTCATAAATCACAGACTACTGCACCACTCCTAAAAACTACCAATTGTATCTGTTTTCTGATCACCAGTGTCAAACAAAGCAGCGTCATTGGCAGCAGTGAGTTTGCCTTCTTGGCGTCACAGAAGTGCTTATGTTTATTAGTTGTGTACTGTTATAATGCTGACAAAGGCGACTGTGTTTGCACATTTTTTTTAGGTAGGCGGAAGTGTAGGCGGATGTGATAAGAAACATACAACCAGGTAAACACACCTGGTTCAATATTGTGGACCTCACATGCATACTGGTGACTGAATGTAAGCACAGTGGGATGGAGATGCTGATTTCAAAGTGCGAGACCACAGGTGCAGACTGGACGTCCACATAAATTACTGGTGAAATGTTCCTTTAACATAACAGAAGCAGCTCGTCAACAGTGTCACTTAGATTCTGTTATATCTCCTCTGTGACACACACGTCGCAGCGCTAATATAAAAGGTCAGAAATATGATCACATAAACAACAACACCATTGGTGAACTACACGCTCTCATCCATCACTTCCACTTTGAGTCCACGTGCAATCAATCACAGCGCAGCCACACCACCATAATGGGGCAGCAGCTCTGGATGGAGGAGGATGCTATCCATCAGTTTGAAGGTAATGTGACACTCAGAACATTTGCAGACAGGCTGAGGGAATTGAGTCAAATGAAGTGCTCCGTCCTTTGAAGTAACACCTTCAACAGGCTAATGATGATGAAGATGAGGCTGTATTAAATCATCCTGTGCAGCGTCCTAAACTTTAACTAGATTAGACTTGGCCTTGCATTAAAGCTTGTACAGAAGATGAGGTTATTTTACTTGGATGTGATGCAGATCACTTTGTTTTAATTACTTTCTTCAATCATTGTCCTTTTAATGCTCTTTATCTTTTTTATTTTGTTACTTTTTGGTCTTATTTGGAGAAAACCTCTGAAACAACTAATTGTATATATAGTAAGTTAGATGATTTGCTTTTTAGGTGAAATGTCTAGAAAACACTCAAATGCTTTTACGGGAACAATAACCTTAATTCAACTCTTTTGCAAAGCCCTATAGCTTAATGTGTGTTCCATGCGATCAAAGCACACAGAGTTAAATGCTCTTTATAGTTTCCCGTAAGGCCAGAGAAGAGAAGGGATGGGTGGTGGCCTGCTGGCCTGCCCTTCTTTAAACCCAAGGCTACTCTCCCTCGGTCCACAGAACAGTCTTGACAGGCCTAGGTGGTATTTTATTATTTCAGTTCATTCTGTCTATTCGGACTCTATAATTACTCCCTACATGTCATTTAACTCGGCCTTTTTTTTCAAATTACATGTCTGACCCTCTCTCGGGGATAGGATTTCCCTGCCATGTATTTTAACGTACTCTATTTTAAACCCTCTCTCTGTTATTATTTTTCATTTTGGGTTTTTCCTTTAATCATTGTGCTATGATCTTGCTTTTGGTATTTTGTCTGGAACGGAGAGCTAAAATGTTGAAAATATGAGGCAAAGTTAGTGCAAGAACTGCAGTTGGGTCATCCCAAACCTGCTCTAAACAGTGATGGGATTTGTAGGAGGGAGAGATATTTGTGTTTGTTTGTGATTTGGATTGAAAGGAATGTGTGTCATCCCAAGTGCCACATAATGCATTCGAGAAAGCTGTCAGTTACCACAGCATAATTAACACATTCATATCATGCTGTACATATGCAGTCTGAAGCGATTACTGCACGGTGATTCATCTCAATTATAGAAATGGTTTTAAAGCCAAACCAGGAAAAATAAAAAAACATTCCCTACGTTGTGACTACAAACAATCAGATTGTGGGACCAGCAGAGATGTCATTTCCAAGAGAGTTCCTCCTCTAATTTTAAACCAAAACATCACATTATTGGACTGATGCCTGTCTTAAAGAGAGGCACAGAAAGAGAGAGCGACAGGCCTTTCAGGGCCTTTGTTTACGTGAGCGCTACAGGCACGATTCCCACAAATGTGGATGGGAGCCCTTTGTAAACAGGGCTTGAGTGAAGCTGCTGTTCGTCTGCCAATCTAAATACAACAAGGGCCCGTGGTAGGCTTCACCGCCATCTCTAATTCTGGCTTTGGCTTTGGCGGAGAGCGGGACCACGGTTCGAGGCCACACTGCTGCGCGCTGCCAGCGAGGGAGGAACATTTCTGTAACTGGTGAAAGATATGAACCACACGTATGGATACACACTTTACACCACACACATCGACACACAGATGAACGCACTCAGAACTGGATAATGCAATAATGGATTTGATGCAATGTGAAGTCCAGACCAGGTCCAAAAGGAAGCCAGACCATATCAAAATCAACAGAAACAGGCAGTGGAAAATGTGCATGTCTTGATTAGAATTTTGTATTACTGAAGATTTAGAGGACTTTTATATGGCTGTAATCCTGTTGAGTGTTGTTTCAGAAAAATGTGTCCTTTTAGATTTATTTGTTTCAACATCTGACAGTATACAGACATCCACACAACTTCAAAATAGGCTCAAGACTTGAGACAATTAGGTCCAGGACAACAGAAAAGTGGTCTGGAGACTTTATCAGGTCCGTGTTTGTCCTCATATGATGAAAGTGTGTGGTAGTCTAGTTGGTTATACAGTCTTGGCATGCCTGTAAAGAAATGAGTTTCACATGACATCAGACCACTGCTGATGTAATTGTCTCCACAGTAGTTAGTGTCAGTTAAACGTAGAGGCTCTGCTCTGGCAACAATCTACTGCTTGTCTGTATGTCAAAGATCTGACAAGTGTAATTTTTTATGTGAAAGCTGATAATTAATAACCGATGTGTCACCTCCAGGTGTGAATAAGCTGTGACACGGACGTTATCACAAACAACACCAGGGGGAGCCAAGCCATAGCAGGAAATCCCAACAAATCCCCTTTAAAATCCCTAAATGAAAGTTTTACTCCCAAGTGAACTTAACCCACTCATAAAAGCACAGTTCTCGTCTTTCTCTGTCTTGTTAGGGATGCCATTGATGTGTGACTTGTCCTTGTCTATCAGTACGCACTCTTAACACAGCCTTGTTGTGAAAGTTGGAGGTAAACTTGGGTAATGGAGGCCCTATTCATTAAGCCTGTGGAGTGAACTGGGGACAGGCTAATGAGAAAGGCGCCTTTGACAGACCAAGGCTGGTGGTGTAATAATTGGCCAAAGCTAAAAGGGGTCACTGAAGAACAAGGAGTTAAAATGGACAGAAGCTCCGAGCCTTCCAGCTTTCCCCACTTAGCCGTATTTCGTTGTGTTTTCCACAGATTTTTTGGTTGAGCGGCCACACATAAATTGATACAAATCCATAATCCAGATTCAGGCTTAAATTCGTCTCTCCCTCCTGCTTTTCCTCACAGGAGTGTGTTGAGTATTGATCCGAGCCTGAATAATTGAGAAGCTTAAGCTAAGCAAGCATGTGAGGGAAATGGTACTGAATAGTACATCCCAAAATTGGGCATCAAATTTGAAGTGGAAAGAGCTACAGTGTAACGTAACAATAAATTGGGCCTGTTGGTTTTCTAAATGCACCACTTTGTTTTTGGGAAGTTTTGTACTATGTACACTGACGTAATTTGGCAACAATTGGTGGTCTTTTATGTCAGATGTAGGGTTACCTGTCATACTGTACCTGACATAAACAATGCAAGGACGTTTGTCAGTGTTCAGCTCAATAAGCTCAAACCCTGCATGTTTGTCCTTATAAAACACTGAAAAGGAATCTAATGTAATGCACAGGACACCTCACTCAGTCCACTTTCCCAGGCTCCCGCCCTCTACTGCTCCTGAAGGGACTTATTAAAATCCATATTTTTCCACCAGACCATGTAAAAGATTTAAGAAACAGGGTGCACCTGGTGCTGCGGCTGTTGCTGAGGATGGTTGTTATGTGCCGCGTTTGGCTAACTGCAGAAAGAGAAAGAAAGAAAAAAAAAAAATCACGACTTCACATTGTGACTCAATCTGCTCCAGAGCACTGAAACTACATGTTTTCATACATGCGACTGTCATGATTTTTTAATTTGGGTTTTGACATGAATCACAGCTGCCAACTGCAACCAAAACCTCCCACGGACTCTTAATATGAGAAACATCTGCCAACACAGAAATCAGATACTGTATGTAGCAGTTGCAGCTGAATTATAGTGGCAGAAAGATTTTCTGTAAATGTGATACAGGAATTTATTCTGGATTACTTTAACAAAACAGCCAAACAGATTTTCCAAACTCCATGAATGACTCAATGCAAACATATTAAAATATCAAGTATTAAAGTAAGTGAAGCACAAAGTACTTAACTGGGGGCTACACCACCAGTGACATTGTGTTCTACATTTTATTTCTTTTAAATGCCATGCATTAAGCAGTCAAATGTCCAAATATTAAATATTTCCATGAGAGCACTGTATGGTGCTGTATATAAATACAAAAAAACAAGATCATATTAAGGTTGAACTGAAATTAATTTTTGTTTGTTTGTTTTGGCTTGTTTACTTATTTGGTTCTGACTGATAATTGTGTTAATACTAATGGTTCAATAACTGAGGGGCTTACATGTAAAATAGTTTGTGATATCACTTTAATTCCAAAGGCCACACAGGCACTTAACAAGCTCAGGGACGGACGTGAACCGTTGCTTTGTGCCACCTGTGATTCGAGCACTCCGTACGTCACTCCATCCAGTGTACGTTAGTTACTTTGTGTTCGTTGGGTATTGCAGGGTAAGTGCTTAGTTTACAGGACTAACAGTTGTTGTGAGTTTTGACAGTCTGGTCATTTGCTGTAAGCATATACAGTATGGACCCATGAAAGAGAGACAGTTAGACGCTTGTCCTGTGTACGATGTGGGATGAACACAGCATTACGTAACACTGAGTGGGTATCAGTATCATACATTTCACTATGATTGTACCCCGTATGATAATATGTGACAAATAAACTTGAACTTGAGTGCTGACATTAGCAAGCTAGGCTAAGTAGCTCCCACTTTCTAGGTGGAATACAAACATAACAACATGACGGATCCTCCCAAAAGTTGAATCTTGTAAAGGCACAGATGTCTTAAATCGTTAACGTAAGGAACATTTTGTGGGTTCAGTGAAAAAGAGGGAAAATGTCTGTAGCTTATGCTGCAGTCCCGTAATATAAAGTCAGCAGAATGGAAGAACAAAGAAACCTCCCGTTATTCCAACTTGGGATTGTTAGCAGCTAGTCACTAACTGTGGCTGTCTGTTCTGTGGTGGCTTTTTCACTGAAAATGGCAGCCTGCTGTGGTCAAAAACAACATTATGAGAGCAGCGAGAGTGAACTATAACGGTAAAGCTGTTAGCCAGACAGCTAAACAATGAGCTCAAACTTGCTGTAAAGCGGCATAAAGCCGAGAGGAGCTGCAGATTCAGGTGATAATTGTCTGTAGATTCATCACTACTACGAGCGACCCCTTTCTCATTGTCACGTTTTTTTCACGTTGTCAATTTTTTTTCACATTGTCAATTTTTTTTCACATTGTCATTTGACACATTGTTATTGCGAAAATATCAATTATAGCTGCTTTAACAAGTGAAACCAGATACGTCAGAATATCACTAAATATCTGTGGAAGACACCCAAACTAAGGTATAAGGGAGCTTCTGCACTGCTGGTCACCCCTGATACTGCTGTAAATGCTTCACCCTCCTTTCATTCGGGGCGACCCAGGTGTTCATGACTTGACATTTTCTGACTGCAATCAGACTCCGCGACAGTAAAATAAGTGCAATGTTTTTTTTTCTCAGCAGAAGCTCACACCACTTCTGTCACGCATGCAGTACACTCTTTCCACCCGTCCACAGTATGCCTCCTGCTTCTCCAATATCTCTCACTCTCTTCTCCGCTCTCTCTCTCTCTCTCTCTCCACATGTCACCGAGCCACAGTGGAGAAGACAGGCGTGGAACAGGCCGGCAGCTGATGATGAAATATGACCCGGTGATTTGTGGATTGTCTGCTGTTGAAGATGTTAGAGGAAGAGAGTCCTCAGACATGTAGTGGGACACTGCAACAGATGGGAGAGGATTCTCTTTTCTTTTTTTTTCTTCCCACATTGCATAACTTCCACTTGTACTATACACAGAGGTTTAAGTTCCTGTACAGGAGGCCGACATGTTGAAGAGGGTTTGATGTATTGAAAGACACACATCGCGGTGGAATTGTTTCATGTGCTTATTGGAACAACATATATTTTTAATAGTATTTTAAGCAGCAAAGAGGTCATTGGCTCAAGAAAACATTTGTTGATATACAGTATAACACAACAGATTTTACATTTGCTGTTTTAAACATCCTCAAAAACTGCTTATTACTAAAATCACCAAAAATAAGAATCAGACTACAACCTGTTCTACAGTATGTAGCTATACTGTATACCCAGCGAATACCCACATTTACATCTTAACAATGTCACTTATAGTGCTCCTTATTGTCCCTGATAAAGTAATATAAAGTCAGATGGTATTAAACTTTCAAATGGCCTTTCAACCCTCAACCGTGACTCCAGCTGACAGGTCGGGAGTAGTGGCCAAAAAATGCCTTCCAGCTACCCTCAGCTGCAAGAACCTTTACCATTCGTGCATACATTCATTGTTATTGTAATTAAGAGATGTGAAGGTTTGTGGAAAATCATCACCTATAACACACAGGCTGTCCATTCTTTTGAAAAGTCAACAGTGACCAGCAGTGATGCCAAACTGCCTGAATTCCTCACTGATGAGGTGGTGTTATCCATGTAGACCTTTGTAGGAGGCTTTTTGGTCATTTGTTATTCAGTCATTTGGTGCTGACATGGAAGTCAGTGAGGTGGAGAGAATGAAACAAGGACAGGCTTGTGTGTGTGTCTCAATCCAGACTCAAGACCTGAGTCGAGATGGCAGAGAACTGGCAGATGAATTTCTCTGCTACGCTCCATTTACTCCATTTTGCTCTGTTCTCTTACTCTGCGTCATTCCAGGTGATGTAAACTGGCATGTTTCCCCGAGTTGACAAAAATCGGGCATGCAGCCGGATATCGGAGGATGGTGACTTCATGTTTTTCAGGGTAAAAGTCATGATTCAGGGTATAAGTTCACTCTTTTTAGTACAATGGAATTAAAGGCATTAAATAATTAAAATAAACAACTCTTGGACACCCTAACAATCAATTAATGTTCAATACATTTCAGAAAGTTCTGTGGTGTTGAAGCCTGACAAGCTGTTGTTATGTTATGTATCACTTAATATGCTTTCTCTGCTTCAGTTTATGAATCCCTGCATTTCCTAGAAACATTTTAACAATCTCAGAAAATTTGGCTGGACTTCCTGCATCTGGCAGATGGTTTGGTTGGTTTAGGTGTAAGTGTGAAGAATAGCAGGTTTGCCCACTAGACGTAACAATCCTCGTGGCTACATTGCATTCTGGTCTTTCAAGGCAACCCCCGTATCCTATGAATTATGATGATATGAAATATGCATTAGTGGTTAAATTTGCATAGCAACATTCGGCAGCAATGTATAAAGTAACCTTACTCCCACAGCCCTATCAGATGAGCTCAAGGACCACTTTACCATCATGTTCAAAATGTGTTGAATTAAACTGATTCTAAAGTGGGTGTTATTTAAAGCCATTAAGTGTATAAAGGAGGATATTGTTACAATAATTTTTAGCCATGCTAGCAGTGAGACTGGATGGCCAGTGTTGGTCAGTCCACCACTTTGGTCCGGACTGAAGTATCTCAACTACTATTGGATGGATTGAAATTTGGTACAAATATCCATTTTGGCACTTTTCCTTTTAGCACCAACGGGTCAAAGTTTTCGCTTATCCATTGATATACCTCCAAATCTACTCATTTAGGATTAGCACAAAATTTAGTACAGATATTCATGGCTCCTAGATAGTACATGCGTTTCCACCCACCTGTTTTTATGTGCATTTTCAATTTGCTCATTAAAAAAACCTGAGGGCAAAAGTTGGTGTATTGATGAAAGCAATGGAAACAGACTTGGCGAATAAATCATTGGCGTACATGAAGCATGTGATTTAAACATCCACTGAAGAAATAGTGGCAGACCAAAACATCAGATTTGTGTGGAGCGTTAAGGAGACGCTAATGTTCTTCAAATGACTACAGGAAACAAACATAAATTCCATATTTCCATTGTGTTTTTTTAAATCGCTTTTCACTGTTTGAGGGGCCCTTAATTACATCATCTTGTTGCGCCCTCTTCTTTCGTAGTGGTTTAATGGCCCCCAACACATAACATGTGGTGGATGGAAACCTGCACAAATTTCGCATTTTCCTTTGCCGATTTTCTCAACGTTCTTTGAGAAATGACTTCAGCATTTGACTCAAAGCCCCTCCGTGCCAAAGTGCAGCCTCATGGAGCCGCTTGCATGGTGCACTGTGATCTTTCCCTAACCAAATTTTTTAAATGATTTAACCTTAAAGATATAATCTCAAAGATCTTCATTTAAATAAATGTCTGTTAAGTCACTATCTATCACCGAATGATGCAACACAATAGTGATTGAGTCTATGGCCCACTGATGAAAGCCCTTGCATTTGCAGTATTACGACCCGGGTGTCGGGAGGGACTTTCCCGGAAAAATCAAGGCAAAAGACTCGTTCTTCAGCTCACCTGTGAATGAAGCGGCATACTGTTGTTTCCGGTGTTTTCTGGAGTTGTGAGTAAACAGTTATTATGACTGAAAAAACAAAGAAAAGATCGATGACTACAGACGATGAAAGAGAAAATGAGTTCCAAAAACACACCTGCAATCACCGATTATCGCCATAGGTGCCATGAAAGACAACAAAATGAAAATCTTCGAGATTACAACTTTAATATGAATCATACATGTTGTATTTTAACATTGTATATTTTGATAATGCTAAATAGTTGCATATGAATGTAATTAATAGAAGATAAGGTTGGTTCAGGCTCCAGAAATCTTTTTCGGTAAATGTGTTTTATGGTTGAACCTGTGTTTGACCTGCTATCCACACAGGAGGTCCTTAGTGTGGATTTTTCCTTGAAGATATCAAGTTGCATCCTCTTTTCCCCCAACAAATGCCCCAGCTGTCTGTCTGACAAACATCCTTAATTGTCTTTTCCCTCTCATACACAATGCGGTCTAGACTGCAGTTTAGTTATGGATAATGACAGGGCCTCACCTGGAACTTGTGGCCTCATGGCTCTGATGGTCTTAAGAGTACGTCCTTTTCTCATGTTGCATTAAATCAACCTGATTCTACTTGAGGTGGAGAGGCCGATGCCGGATCATACTGTAGCACTGACTTTGCAGAGTTTTGTTTTCTTACTAAAGAAGAAAATAATGAATTGAATTCCTCCCTATGCAAAATGAAAGGGAAGTCTTCCAATGTAGTGATCTAATGAAGCAGCTGCCATGTGCTTGCACTAATAATGCCTACATTTCTTTTTGTATGTGTGCTGTTTCTTTCAGCACACGGCATGGCTCTGAGACCAGTGCAGGTTTGTACATCGCCTGCATAAAGAGGAACCCCAGGGTTTGTTTACTTTACTGATTGCAATAGTCAGAGTGGGAACACTGATTTAAATTCACACAGTGAGGAGGACGTATGGTGAGTGTCAGGTCTCAGTCTGGAGCCTAAAACTTGTGGAAATACTGATCACAGACAAGTCATTGCACACTAGATAATTGCATCTGCATTTCCCATTCAATTACCAGTTTGTGCCACTGCAGACGACACCGTCTCCAAGCATGAGTCAACAATATGGAAATTGTGCGATTATGGAATCCTTAATCATACAAAACAGTGTTGGCAATTATTCCTGAGGAAACTGCAAGAAATGGACTGTGGCCTCCCGCCGCTTCTGCTCTCCTGCAAGACGTCAGCTCCGGTGGAGGAAACTGGGACTTTAATTGCAGGCAGGTCTGTGTTTACTTAGCAGTGACACCGGCAGCCACGGAACCTGTGTTTATTTTCGACTTCGGATGACTTTAGAGGAGAATAAATCATCCTTGTGCCGCCACATCATAAAAACCACTCAAAAGAGATGTCAAGTTGAAAGGGACCTGCATCCTGTGGAAAAGTAAACCTTTCTTGCACCTTTTTTTTTCCCGCAGCGGCGTCTTTGAAGAGCGAAGGCATTAAGCCCTTTTGCTAATGCGTTAGCACACAATTGTTTTCTTCTCTTTTCAAAATGTAAAATATCCACCCTCGTGCATTAATTGTGGACATTCAGGAACCTCAAGATGATAATGCTTGGCGGCATTCTATTTTCCACTTAGTGCCTCATTATACAGTGGAAAACTATGATGGCCTATTACGGTGAGTCAGAGAGAGAGAGAGAGAGAGAGCAAGGCAGAGAAAGATTTCTGTTACCATGAGGACGACTATATTGCAGGTCCTCTGTGTCCTACAGAGGGGGGACTCACGGGACTCGCTCGCAGTGTGAAGTGCTCCCAGGGGTACGTGGGATAGCCGAGAGGGGAAATGTAATAACTCAATGACGAGGAGAGGCTGCCAATTACAGTCAGCTCAGGATAGAGGAGCAGGATCAGACACATTGAAAACGGCTGCGTTTCTAGACTCCCCAGGGGAAGGCCCTCCATCAGTGAGCTGCCAGTCCACTGGAAATATGAGCAGCAATGTGGGAATCCAAACAATATCGTAATTGTGAGTGATAACAGCGAGTTAAAGAATATATCTAAACACGGGTATCAATGGTAATGTTGTTTTAAGATTAAATATACACTCATTCCTGGGATCTCCTCATTCTCTTGGCACTGGCACTTCTCTTGGTTGCACTTGTACAATGTTTGGATTGTCCCGTGGAGTATTTCTTCTAATAACATAAATGGAACGACCCATAGGCTCGACATTCCTCATGCTGCAGATAAGCAGTTTAACATGAGACAAGCCAAACAAACTCAGCAGAGCTTGTAAATAAGTATGACTTTCCAGTTTTTTGAGTGATTTCACTTTTTGCCTGCGTTATACCTTTTTGGGGCGATTCAGTAGTTGTATTGTTTTGGGGCAGGAGCCAAAGGTCATGAGTCACTTTCATCAGCGGGTCACACAAAAGCCAAGCGTCAGCAGAGTCACGTAACCCAGCAATATGTGTAATAGAGACGTTCACAGCTTTCACTACCAGCTCCAATATGCACAATCAATAACACCGCTGTATATGAAATGCAGCTCATTGCAGTCAGTCAGTCAAAGGTTATTTAAAGTTGAAGATTAAGACAATATTGCCTGAGGGAACCTCAAACTATTTCAATGAACAATGCAGACGTTGTGGAGCATGAAATGATAGATTACATCATGGATTTGTGTTACAAGTTGAATGACAAGCTCTGAGCATCTGAAAATAATGCTCAAACAGTATACTGTACTGTGCATCCTTTTAGACTATTTTAGCCTGAAATAGTGGAGAAATGATGGGCTGAGTTTAAAAATGTGAAAACCTAGGTAATGCACGGTATATACTGTAACTTGGCCATTAGCACAATGCAAACCGTCAGACATTCACCACATTGATTAAGGTTTAGATACACATTAATTCATGCAGTTGGCATCTTAAGCTACTGTACAGAATGTGTCACTTTTTTTAATGGACCAAGTGACCAAGCACAATCTTTATAAAGTTTATTTGCTGTTATTTCAGATGTAAACATGGTAGATTGCTCTTGGAAGCAAGTTAATATCTAAAAGGATCCTGTTACATCAGGGGCAGATGCATTAACTGTCATTAATTTAACTAAAACTCTGTGTACGCACAAAGACAGAAGATATGCACACACATTATTTTCATCAGATCTATAAAGCCATGCCTACACATGTTTCTGTTTTATAAGTCTCAATCATTGTGCAAAACGTGCGGCCATTACGCTCTGGCTGTTTCTCGCGGCCAAATCATTAATTTGCCATACAATATGTATCCGTAGCTACCAGTAGTATTTTAATTACTGTCATTAAATGTCAGAAAGCTAATCAATGATTTCATTTACATCATATCAAATGATGCCTCCAATGTTAAACTGATCACAAAAAGTAATTTAAAAAGTATCATATCACATATCACCCACAAAATATCACCAAAAAATTCTGAACTGTAGCAACATTCATAAGACCTAAAGCACTTTGTGAAATCTGGGCCTAAATATCTTATTATTATGAATAGGGCTGTAACTAATGGTTATTTTCCTCATTGATAAATCTGCTGATTATTTTCTTGATTAATAAATGAATCATTAGGTCCATGAAGTAGTGAAAATTACACATCCCAAATCATAAATCATTTAAAAATGTCTTGCTGTGACCGACCAACATTCCAAAAGCAATCAACCAATCACATAAGGCGAAAAAGCAGAAAATTCTTACAACTGGAGCAGCTGGAACTGAGGAATGTTTGGTGACTTTGCCTAATAAATATAAATGATAATATTTCAGTTTAAGTCTTTAAAAATATAAAGTTTTACTCTGCGACATTGTAAAACTTTTGTGCTTCTTGTCGATGTGGAACTGTCACTGTTCTCCAGCTCAGCCTGGAGAGCCTCTGTGTCTGTGACGAGCATATTTTGTCTTACGGCGACAGGCTTGCTGACAAAGTGAGTCAGTCCCAGGATATCCAGATGACCCACTGTGGCAGCAGATTCTTTGAGAGGCCCATTCTGAGGATTAGGAGGAGCTGGGCTCTGAACCCGTGACCTCTGCTGTTTGTTTACCTTTTCCTGGTTTAGGTCACTGTGACTTACTACTGTATTGTTGTGTCAACATCCCGTGTTCCATTTGGATCCGTTCATTTAAGTGCGTTACGTATGTGTGTGTATATAAAGGGTTGTGAGACACACACAGACAGAAAGACAGGGTTTTTCTGCATGTGTACACCATAGTGTTATCCATTAACATTTTGGTTCCATGATTCCAACTTGATTATGTGAAACCTTGGATTTGTGGAACCTAGTTTGAATCCCATCCATTAATATTTAAGTTCTTTTCATTGCACACAAACTACATGTAAAAATGCTTTAGGTTTCCTTGTCATTTTAAGTGCAAGTCCTGTCTTGCAAGAACACACCCAGAAGCTAAATTGTTTGACGTTCATTACTGCCTCACCGCTGTGGACAAAGCAGCGCCCGTTATATCCACCTCTAACAGAAATGCTTGCTCATTCGCCACTAATTAACTCCTCCATGCAGTGCAGAGGAGTGTGGAGCAGAACGGTTCTAGCTGTCTCAGTTTGGAGTAAACAAGACCCCGGCGGGAAAAGGGTCTTGTCTTGGCTGGCTGGCTGGCCCATTTTAATAAATCGATGCGCTAATCATCGGACGTGCACCGAGTGCCCTGGCCGCGCTTCCAGTCCCTCTCCCTTTGAGGTTAATTTAATTAGGTTCCAATGCTGAAAAGCCCCTGACATGCACACAGAAGTGCAAGGTGTAATTGATTTTTTTTTTCCTCTGCCTGATATTCTCTGCTTTTAGGTGGAAACGATGTACAGGGTGAAGGGAATTTAATGACAAAAACAGTCAACAAAGAGCCCATTTCTGTGGCTTAGGGGAAGTTTAGTTTATGATACAGCCGAGGTCTAATGAAGGGAGATTAATCCTTAACAAATAGGTTGAGTATATTTACAAGGCAATCCTTTTGTGTCGATTTTTTTGTGTTTTTCCCCAATTTGGCACTGCATTGTTAAAAAAGAAAAAAAAAGTGCTTTCAGTTTCTGGGGAGTGGGAGGACTGTGACATTTTGTCCTTATAGTGCCAAAATAACTAAAACTGAAATGTAATTGAACATGTGCAGCTGTATAAATGGAAAACAGTATTGTCACCATAGAAACTTGTGGTGTATTTTGGCATTTCAAATGCCAGAATATATCAGATTAAAAAAAAATGTCTGTTTGCTCAGCCCTGGTTGCCGCTGTTCATTACTGTCTGGCAAGCCTCCAGCTGGCTGGGTGATCTTTGAGTATCAGTGAGTGATCAGTGAACACATAGAGGTGAGTAACACGTACCACTTTGTCAAAAGCACTGCTGCCTGGAGCCACAGAGCGAGGAAGCATTCACCATTTGGCCTTGTCACTATTTCACACCCTTCAAAATGTTTATTCTCATTTATTCATAATGGCGAATACTTTTATTTTGACACAGCATAGCACATACAGTATGGTAGTCTGAATTTTGGACAGTTCACTGTTTGCTAAACCAGTCCATGTCCGATCATAGCTTAGCAACTACATATAGGGGCAGCAGGCCTGTCAAGCTTTGGTTTTTCTGCATGTTAAAGTTGTGTACACAAACTTGCGCTGTTGCAGGGTGTAGCCTGCCTCTCGCCCAGTGTCAGCTGGGATCGACTCCAGCCCCGCACCACCCGCTGTGCGAGTACGGAAAGCTTGACATGCGTAGCAACAGTAACTAAGAAGGGCAGGGCTTCTGAAATGGTCAATTATAAGCAAAATATTTCTTGGTGAGTCCAATGCCGTGTGGAAAAGAGGATGAAGTACCAGAGTTGTGTACAGTATGATATGTTTTTGTTGACGTGTTTGGACCTGTACACCTGGGCAAAATCAGACCGTGAGTCAGTATTGGCGTGCACACCAAAGTCTTTAGAGGCCTTTTGAATTTAACACTGGATCAGCTTACACCCAGCCATGTCTGTCAAAGTGAAGCAGAACCCCACTTCTTTAGCTTTCCCCTGACTGTACAGCCCTCAACATTTTGTTCAGAACTGGAAAAAGCACTAAGTCTACAGTCCCTCTGAGGCATGTCCGCCTGCGTGCACACACTCGCATGTTGGGAAATTGGGATGTGGAAGGCTTCAGCAGATCCTCAGGCCTGTTCAGCTCTCATCTGGACAAATCCCTGGAAGCCATGGCCTGGGCTCAGTAAAGGCCTTCACTGTGCCAGCTCCTACATTCATGCTGCATTCTCTCATTCTACCATCAGTGCTGCATTCAAGGGACCAGGAAATCCATCAGCTCACAATACAGTAAAAATTATATGTATTTCACTTCACATCCGGTATCCACATGCCAACGACTGCTGCGTGCGTAACTTTCTTTTTCCTCCCCCAAAGGCATACAACAGGGTGGAATGTGTCTCCGTGCTATGCCAAACACACTATTTGTCCTCTAAAATAACTCCCTCTTCTCCATGCTTGGATTGCGAGGTGCGTGGTGCAGCCGCAGCAGTGAAGGAACGAGCATCCAGCCTGTCAACGTAAACAGGATTTCAGTTTTAAAAGCAGCAGCGCACACTGCAACCTTTCCTCCAGGAGAAGAGAAAGAATGAGAGTGAAGAAGCTCTAGCTCGTTATCATTTTGTCTCTTGCTTCAAGCCAGCATGACTGACTCTGGCCCAGACAGTGCCAGTCCTATGTACAGTATAATGTGCAGGGCACAAGCTGTACGTGAATGTACGATTTTTCTCCACGGGTGCTGATGAGGTTGCGTTGAAATCCTTGGGTCAGGGTTGCACTCATCGTACACTGGTTATTTCATGTCAGAGAGCCTCTCCAAACCTTTAAACTCATCATTTATTTAAGGACTTCTTGTTTGCCTTGTCAAGCTGCGGCCTTGCTTCTGGTGCCAGCATGTGCCCCAGTCTACATTTTTGCATCTCACAAGGCTAACCTGTATTAATATTTCAAATCAGGAAAGCAAACAGGCCCCAGTCCATTCTTTGATTGGCAGTTGAGGTGATGCAGCATTGAGAGATTATTGATGCATTGTTATGGGGTGAGGTTTGGGCTGCTGCAAAATAGAAAAATGAAATAAAAGCAGCAAACATTTGTCCATCAGTTTTGCATAGTTTAATTGAATAATTCCTATTTGGGCTGTGAAGCTTCAGGCTGATTCCAAATGGCACAGATGTCCCATGAATAAAACATCGGCTCTGTGAGCAAATATTAGCACTTGCAGTTATGATTATTTTCTTGTTAATGTTTGGCAATGTCAAACATGCGCTTTTGGTGTTGCTGCGCGATTGTGATTATAATTGGTCACGTTGAAAACACGCAAGCTGTGACACATGACATAAACGGGGAAGATAGAAGTAATCCATTAAGATTTGCATGTTATTTTTGAAAAGATTATCTTCATTCTCTCCTCCCCTGGATCACATTCACAGTCAGTGTTATTTTGTAATCACATCCAAATCAGTCCACGCTAATTCCATCCACTTGTGCTGCATCTGTGCAGGCAGGAATCAAAATGAGGTGCCAAATGTCAAAATGAGTATGCGTGAACACAACAGCATGTAAGTCTGTAAGCATCTAAGATTTCTGAAAAGTTGCAACAACTCTAGGGCCTTTTCCTTTATCCTTCCTACCTACTGCAATCCATACTTTATGTCAAGTTAAGTAATCTCACAGATCAAGTTGAGCTGACTGAGGCATGGCTATGCATCCTAACACCGCAGTCTAAACTTTACTATCCTGTCACAGCTTGCAGGTTAGACAAAACACAATGAGAGCGTTATCAGAGGTTACTGTCATAACAATGTTCAAGGAATCAGAATCAGGTTTATTGCCAAGTAGGGTTTCACATACAAGGAATTTCCCTTGGTATTTTGGTGCATAACAATGAACACAGTAAGAGAAAAGAAGAAGAAAAAACAAGTACTGCAAAAGTCACCTTTGCAGTTGAAACACCTCCTGGCAATGATGATATTACAGAATTACTAAACTTGGAGCCTTTACACTTTTGGATTCAATAAATAAATGAGCCTAAAGCGGCTGTAATCGATATTTTTATAATAACAATATGTCAAATGACAATGTGTAATATGAAAGGCGTTGCCTGGAGGGATGAGACTACAGAAAATTATAACCAGAAAAAGCAGCTCCCCTCGGCTTTACGGAGCTTTATAGTGAGTTTCAGCTCATTGTTTAGCTGTCCGGCCCCCAACTTTACTGTTTTGGTTCGCTCTCACGCAGCTGTTTTCAGAGAAAAAGCTGTAAAAGCCCACTCTCCACTCCCTGCTCTGCACCAAAGTGTAGACAAACACAGTTAGCGACTAGCTGGTGAACACAGCGGAGCATTTAACAGCTAAAGAGCCAGATTTTTCCCTCAGAAGTTGGTAGAGACCAAAGTATTGGATTGAATATTGGACTTACATTCAGTAGGTGGACACAAACAGGACTCCAAATGAATGACAATGCTGCTCTAAAACTGCTGAATGTGTGAATAAGCAACTGTTTGCTAAAAAGTTCGACATATCAGTGTAAAAGGTGATGGTATGTCAGTGTTGTGTTCACTACTTGTTTCCGCTGCCCCAAGTGACCAAAATAATCTGTTATTGCAGGTTTATAACAGGATACAATTACGGGAAAACCTGTGCAAGTATTACAAGCTTATAATAGCCTTAGAGTTGTGAAACTTAATCAATCTCTTTAAATCTGGTTGAATTTTATTCAGTTTTTTACGCTGCTAGTGTGGCTTGATGGATGACAATGTTCGTCAGCTGGTTGGACCACCACTTCAGTCCAGACTGAAATATAATAAGTATTGGATGGATTGCCATGAAATTTGGTACAGACATTCATGTTCCCCTCAGGATGAATTGTAATAACTCTGGATCCCTTAATGTTTCATCTCATGCCATCACCACATCAAATTTTGAATTTGTCCACTGCTTTAATTTTGCAAGAATTTGGTCATAAACTAATGACATTCCTATCAGCCTTGACTGTACTAGTGCTAATTAGCAACTATCAGCATGCTAACACACTAAAATAAGATGCATTATACCTGCTAAACCCCAGCATGTTAGCATTTTGGACAAAAGTTTAGAAACACCTTTCAAATATAATGCAGGCCAATACAAAACCATGAGGACAGGATTTATTGCAAGGCTGTTATATTGGATTGTGTTAGATTGTACAGGTTTACATGTGTACCACATCAACTGCTAACTCAGTGTAAATTGTGAAGTGTGCTTGTTAATAACCTGGCTAATTCCATGGCCAGCCTCATAACTACTGACTCATAAACTCAGTGTAAGTAATGAAATGTTTTTCCAATGGTCTGACTAGCTGTTTGCCTTCAGTGTAAACAAAAGAAGTCAACGAGAAAAATCATGGAAAATATTAAAGTGGATAAAAATAATGACATGAGACACAAAGTAAAGGCACATAGTGGACAGAAAAACTACCATTCATGTTCGAGCATGTCTGTTTCATATCCTAGTATACACTGGTCCTGTTGTCTGCTGTCTATATGACAATTCTTATCATGTTGTAGATGTTTATTTTGCATAAGGTTCTTCTCTGAATGGAGCACTTTATGAACAGTGACTGCTCTCTCTCTCTCTTACTAGGTGGTCCCGCCTTATGACAAAGTTTGTATATTGTGTTTTCCAAGAGGCCATGAGAAATGACATCCCTGTGGATGAACCCTGAGAGGGCACATGTCTGGCCTGTGATGAGTGACTCTGTTAACACGTCGGGTGGAGAACTAAAAGAAAAAAAACAACAAAAAAAATATTGTCCTTCAAATTTATAGTGTTGCATTGCATTCTTTCCATCTGTTTCCTTTCGTTCTCCAACAGTATGATGATGATTTGCACGTTGTTTTATTACTGCTTGTCGACTTAAACAAAAAATGGTAAACAATACATTTCAATAAATTTCTTTGGCAGACGCTTCTGTCCAAAGCGTTAACCTCTGTAGGAACAAGAGCAATGCCTTGAAACAGCGAATCATTGACAAGCTAAATGGGCTGCTTGGGGTTAAGTTTGATTTTATTTTTAATTTGGACTGACTGACAAATGAAGAATTTTGAGGGAACAAATTCAAATGTCAGCTGCGTTCAGTGTGTATCTTTCTCAGTTTCCAAATTAAAAGCTGAATGAAAGATATTTTAAGGAACAGTATGGTGTGAATATTCCATCACATGCAAGTTACCATGATTGTTTCCATGGCTCACTTAAAATCTACTGACCTTTTCCAAATGAAGTGAACTACTGGATTTACTTGAATCAAATCAGAAAATCTTTAAACAAGTTATGTCACAGTATGTGCCATGTTTCAAGGTAATGGTTTGTAAAATTAAACTTTCCCCTTTTAAAGAGGTTCTGTATCCATATTGTTTTCTTCTTGATTTAATTGGTACTTATTTAATATTTTGATAATTTCTGCTTCTTTGATATGTTGATTACTTTTTGGTATTTATAATTTCTTGGCCTCATAAAATTTTGTCATGCTATTTACTTGATATTTCCTGCAACAATTCTTTCCACTACTTTTACATTCATCTTCAATGTTAGTGCATTCAAATATTGGCCATATGTTGTGTAACATTACACTATTTACTTCAGAGTTTTCACTTAACAAGACTAGGTCAAAACCTAGTATCTGGCTGGACCGTGTATGGTCAATGTGCTATATTGTGGCCATATTGTTACAGGCATAGTCAGTGGTTATGTCTATCATGTGAATTCCTGGATATTAAATGTTCATCTGCAATTTTATTTAGTGGTAATATTTGTTCTTAAAGTGTACTGAGGTAGCATCACATGACTTGGTTAAGTTACGTTTGACTGAAAAAAAATTTTTTAGCGCCCTGCTAGTGCTACCTTCCTATGTGAGAGCTCTGATTAACAGATGTATTCTTTGATTTTGAAACAGTAGCCTTATGATGTTATTTAGCCTTTCTGAGGCTATTGCATGGTTAAATCAATGAATTTTATTTTATGAAAAAATTGCCCCCTCACAATTAAAATCACTAAAAATGTAATTGTAAGCTAAATCTGGTTTATGATGTGTTGAAAAGTATCATAGGGTGCGTAATCTGTGCAATGAAGCAAGAGCTTCACTGCATTCATTGCTAGAGCAAAAAAATAATAAAATAAATAAATAATAGATCAAAATAAACAGCAAATTGCTAAATTTGAAATCAATGCACAGGTCATCTTTCAGTGCTGCACAGAATCTGTGGCTGAATATTTCTACACTCAACAAACCACTAAAATCCTAAACACTCACTGANCTGAATGGATGTGATGGATGGGATCTGATTTACGATTCTCAAGTCAAGAGTGTCATGATCTGAAATATATATTCATTCTTTTGATCAGCTACTTCAATGGAGTGTGTGACTATAAGCTGTAAAACAGGAATAACAGTGGTAGTACGAGGTAGTGGAGTGTTTGTCAGCCACGTTAACTACACAATGCTGGGTCGACGGCATCGTATACGCTGCAGCCAGAGACCGGAGGGCATACTGTTACTGTTGTGCCGTTCCAATCAGCGCTCCAGTGCGATCGTATCCCTTTCAGAAGCTTTGTAATCCAGCCTTGAACTGCGGTGTCTTTTTGGAGACTTCGTCAAATAATCCATAATGATAAAACCAACACTGAATGTCTTCTGTGATCATTTATCGATTTTTCCTTGTTGAAAACAGCTATTGTTGTTGTTAGTTGTCCATTAGCAATCCCATGATGCCTTGGGTTGAGTCTGTCGACCAATCAGAGGCTGTGTTCGTGACTTGACGACCAATCAGAGACAATTTCTGACTGGGGTTACACGGTCCCAAATAGGCTACCTGTGGGCTATAGGTAGCATATTTGGGACAATGTAACTCCCAATCAGATGAGCTGTTCCAACATAAAGTGGGCCAGTTTCTTTTCCCCCACAATTTTTCTTTGTGGGCCGTCACGCTGCCGCCGGTAGACGTTTCTTCCGTGTATGGACTAGCGGTAGTTTTAGAGGGCGGCGCCTGTACTCATAGTGTGCGTAGCTACATAACTGTCTCTGGTGAAATAGGTTCCCCTTTTTGATTGGTGGTTACATGTGAATTTGATGCTTGATGGAGATCCATAAGCGAAACATTGTGTCTCTAATAAGCTCAGTGCTGACACTGTGCAGGAATTCAGTTTTCAAATAAAACTTGATAAAATGTCAGTGGAGGATCAGTGTTGGATGTGTTGCTCGTCAGCTGGAGCCCGGCTGCTGTCAGAGATGGATGGGGTTGACGTGGCCTTAGGTTAACCGACTGCCTTGTGCACAGATGCTGTGTGTGGGCCTGACTAATGAGGGTCAACACAGGCCACAGGTCAGCGGGTGGAGTTTCTCTGTTTAACTGTTATACAGGCTGATGTCACACTCTGATTATGGAAATATATACCCCTGGTGCATTCAGAAAATAAGCACTACAAAGAGAGGTGCTATAGCCTCCTGATACTTGCTACAAAGAGAGTGGAAAGCAACAGGAAATAAACAAATAAATCCGAAAATGAATTTATTAATGAGAAACAAAATTTACCATGTAATATTTATATGTGGAAGCTGAGAGCTAATTGAAGGCATCTTTATCTTTCTCCCTCAAGTAATTGTGTTTTTGAACCAAGACAAATTCAATCAGCTCCCCACTGACTCACACAGCCCAAAACACTCCTTCTTAATCAGGAAAAGAAAAAAATCTAAAGTTTCCGTCATTTTTTTCATTAAGTGGATAGCACCCCAAGGTGTCCTTCACCTTCCTTGCAGTGAAAATGTCCTCCTTCATGTTCTCAACAGGAGGTCTTCCTCCCCTGCCCCTCCCTCTCTGTTGCTGTCTCTCTGACACAACTCATCCCGAGCTTGTTTTCACGTCTCCCATGATGGGGATGATAAGAGCATTGTGGCAGGCGAGAGGCGTTTGAAAAATGGATGAAATTACCCTCTCTGCAGAGGCTATGTTTCCCCATGCTGTGTTGTCTTTATCACAGCGATGTTTACATTCATTAGCACTTGTCTGAAATGTGTCACAATCTCTTCCCCCCTCGCTCTCACGCGCCGACCACTCTTGATATCCGTCCGGCTCTGTACTGCTAACAGATGCTATCGAGCAAAGACAATGTTTTGTCTGCCTTCCATTAGCAAAGCCCAGGGCTCGGTCAAGACTTTACTTGTCAGAGTGCACAGGAGGTATTGGAGCTTCAAGAGGACCAAGTACTGGCATGTGCATTTGTCTCTCTAGCCTTAAAGGGTCTGTTCACCCAAATTACAAATGACACATTGTTCCACTTATCTCTGCTGGTATCTATTCATGCAGAAAATGTGGGTTTTAATTTACCACCTAAATACAATGGAGGTGAATGAAATTTCATTTGTGATTTGTAAAGGGTATGTTCTCCCAAATTAAATACAAACTACAAAATGCATATTTTTAGTGGTATCTAGCCAAACATGATTTTTATTTTATAAGTGAGATTTGTATGTATATAAAAAAATATACAGCAACTTATTTTTCTGGAAAAAGTGTCTCATTTTCTCTGGATAATCCACAGACCTTGCTTGGGACCATTTTCACTGGAACTACTTTGTACTCATGAAATAGTCCCTATGAAAACTGTATATGTACTGTACCGCTGTGCTGTATATGTTATCTGTAATATTTAGAGAACCACCATCAAAATCCCATTCACCTCCACAAATATTAGAGGTAGATATCTCAAACTGAAACTACGTGCATGGTGAAATACCATTATTGTTAAGCAATAAAATATATGTTCAGAATGTGGGTGAACTGATGCTTTAAGAAGTATGTTACGACTAAAATCATTTATTAAGAAAAATCAAAAGCTCACAGCTACATTTCCTCAATTAGGAGTGAGTGTAACTTGGAAGTGAGAGGATATGCAAAGATTGTGTATAGATTTGTTTAAAAGGAAAAGTTTTTTTTGAAAATTCACATGGAAATACTTCTGTAAAGTTTTCCAATTACATTCAGCGTTACTCACCAAAATGCATTGTGGTCCTTGTGTGTATCCTTGAGGTCATTTTCTTCTTCATAAAACATTTGCCAACTTTTCTTAAAAGTTAGAAACCTGCATTTACACATGTTTACTTGCCTTCAGTTTTCTTCATCTGCATCTGTGTCCTGTGCAAACAAAACGGGGGCCCATGATGAAAAATGTTGCTCCATAACACTAATTGTGGTCAAAAACTCCAGCTTTAAGTGCCTTTAAGCTGGAGCTAGGAGATGGCTAACTTAGCATAAAGACTGAAAGCTGAAGAAAACAGCTGGCCCATCTCTGTCCACGCTAGCTGTTTCCCCCTGCAGGCACAGTCACCCCCGCGTCTGGTTGTCTGGCAACCTCATTGTGATGACGAGATTCTAGGAAGTCACTGTGCCAGGCCAAGAAATAGTCCAGCACATAACCCCCCTTCAAACCTTATCTTTTTTGCACTTCAATTCTTGTTTGAATGAAACAAACAAGATACACTATGTTGATTGGTGGTAATTACCTTTGGACAGAGCCAGGCAAGCCGATTCCCCCTGTTTCTACTCTTTAAGCTAACCTAAGCTAACGTGCCTCTGGCTCTAGCTTCATATTTAGTGTAGAGACACCGTGGTATCAATCTTCTCATCTAACTCTCGACAAGAACCTGTATAAGCATATTTCCCAAAATCTTGAACAATGCTAGATTTATGTTTAAAATAGGTCTGCAAGTTAATCGGGTTGGCTTTTTTCACTTCAACTGATTTGAATGTCTTGTCTAATTTGTAACTGCTGCTTCACTGTATTTTTTGTTGCCGAGGATGTCGGATTGGGTGTTTTGTCTATTTGGATTTCAACTTCAAAAGCACATAAAATATAGTTTTCCTGGAAGGAAATAATTAAATTGTTTCTTTGGAGGAAAGAGTACACCCCTCCTCCCCCACAGACACACACACTCCACTCCCCTCTGCCAAAGCCCAATCCCATTCCTGGCATACCTCCACCGTCCCCTGTATTTGATCGGATAGATTGAGTCATTAAGCCCATCTGACACGAGCAATGGCCTTCCATGATAAGAGTCAAAGTTTGGCCCGATGTGGAGAGACGTATGGGCCTCCTTGATGAAGGGGCCGCCTGATGGCTCAAGCAGGGTGGTGGAGGTGGGGGGGTTGTGAGGGGGGAGGTGGCGTTGGAGGCTGTCAGCAGGCATGGACCAGGGTCACTCCACGCCAGGCCTTATTAGGTCCCCATCAGCAAAATGCTGGCTGTCAGGCCACGCATTGAAATAGAGGAGAGCTCCTGGTGAGCCTTCTGCCGCTCAGCACCAACTTTCTGGCTCGATGGTCATGATCAAACCCGTCTGGCCCAGCCCACAGCGATGCCTTGTGTCACTCCATTAAACAGAATGTATTACTGGTTTCACGCCACGTTAAGGAGGTGACAGGGAAAGTCAACTTGACCTTGAATTCTTTCTCAGATGTGTTAATCAAAAAAACTAATCAGATGTCAGAAATAAAATGACACAAAGTTAATGAGGGTTTGCCGGCCGACAAGTCAAGAGTCAGTTTTAACGATGGTGAAAAACTATTTGTAGATAATGTTACATATTGATCTAAATTTCAGTGTTTTCTAGCATGAAATCTTCCAAAAACATAATTTATATGAGAGTAAACGCAGAGATGCTTAATTGTATGCAATTATGTCCAAGGTCACTTTCTAACAGACCTGCTTCTAGCTGCTGTGGCCAATGAAAACTTTCCCATCTGCATGTTTTACCATCAGTATTTTGGTTTGCGTAGCCAAATAAAAGAGGACGAAGTCTTCTAAATATTCATCAGCCCCAAGAAAGCTGCATCTTGGCCAAAATAAACTGGAGACAAATGCCACATTCCCTCTGTCTCATGACAGCACCAATTGACGAAGAGGTTGTCTTCTCCTGTAGGGCTCTGAAGATGACTCGACAGGTACTGGATGCACACTGTGATGGTTTTGCCTAAGCATTTCTCAGAAATGGTAAATCCATTAATTGAAAAATATAGATTTTATTGTTAATCTGGAAGTTATTCAAGTTGTGAAATTTGTGCTGTGGTCAAACTTTAAAATGACTGTAGGGGTGTAAGAGGTGTACCTGATCAGAGAATACATCAAAAACTTAAAAGCCTTTTGTGACCCTTACTGGCTTCATTGCTATGCTCTCTATGTGAGGTCTAGTGACATTCATACACTGTAAGGGGGAACAAAAATGTGAGACCAAGTGGACGGACTCCTTCCAAATAATGAAACTTCATTTGAAAGGAAAATAATCAAGTGCCTGGTGGATCTCAAAGAGCAATATTTGGTTTGGGCCTTGTGTATTTGAACTGCGAGGCTGAGTATCAGCTGCAGAACAGCGTACGTGCTGCAGATAGAGCTCTCACTGCCCCTTCGCTCCCCCAGCAAACACTGCTGTCATCAACGTCTTATAACAGTAACATAAGTTAAATGATGGCTTTTGCATGTTGCATTTCAATATTTGGTATGCAAGTATTAAAAATAGCCACCCATTTACGTATGTATATTAGTTATGCAAAGACATAATGCAAGTTAAGTCATATTACAGTAAGTTTATTACCGATTGCATTCAACGTGAACACGTTAGACCACATTTACTGTACAGTGGAGTGGGTATTTTCATTAGCCACGCTAGTGGCATGGCTTTATGGATGGCAATGTGAGTCAGTTGTTCCACCCCTTTGGTCCAGACTGAAATATCTCAACAACTATACAGATATTCATGGTCTCCATGAATAGGAAGATGAAGCCTTCTGACTTTGGTGATCCCCTGAACTCTCCTGTAGTGCTGCCATAAGGGTGACACTTTTGATTTTTAGTGAAATATGTCAGAAAGTATGGATTGCCATGACATTTGGTAGAGATATCCATGATGCCCAGAGGATGAATCCTAATGACTTTGGTGATCCCCTGATATTAAATACAGCACCACCAGCAGGTCAAAATTTTTAATCATTTCAGTGAAATACATGTATCTCAACATTTGCTTGATGGATTGGCACAACATTTTGTACAGGCATTTATGGTTCCCAGAGGATTAACTCCCATTGACTGATGATCCCCTGATTTTAAGTGTAGCAACACCATGAGGTTCACATTTGTGGTGTTGAGTGAAATGTCTCAAAAGCTATATGGATGGATTGTAATGAAACTTGGTACACATATTTATGTTCCTCTCAGGATGAATTGTAATACTTTGATGATCCCTCCACTTTTCCTCTAGTGTGCCATCATCAGGTCAAAATCTAAATTTGTCCAATACCTCAGTTTATGACCAAAAACCTACAAAACGTTCCCATCAGCCCCAGCTGTACCTTGTGTTTAGTGCTAATTGGCAAATATTAGCATGGCAACACGCTAAACTAAGATGGCAAACACAAACATCATACCTGCTAAACATTAGCATGTTCGCATTGTCATTATGAGCATGTTAGCATGCTGACGTTAGCATTTAGCCTCACAGGGCTGTTAGTGCAGCTGTAGACTCCTAATCTTGTTTTCCAAAATCAGTGCAAACTAGTTATATATATATATATATATATATATATATATAGAGAGAGAGAGAGAGAAAATATAAACTTAAAAAAACTGCTTGTATCCAAGTGCAATAGGCTTTTTTCACAGCAGACATTTTGACTTGTCATAGTTGTAAAAACACAGGTGTTAGTAATAACGTTAACGATGGCTCTGTTCCAGTCAAGTGTCCCGGTAAGCCACGACAGCGTGACAGTGAGCAAGCATGCACAAAACCTGAGGCAGCTAAATGGAATTCAGTCATCATTAATTTTATTTACACCTGTGATTTTCCTTGTGCGGCATGTCAAAATGTCTTCAATGAAAAATGTCTATTCTAAAAGATGAGAAGAACCTGAGCAGAACACCTGGAAAAGTAACTATTATGACCTGATACATTATTTCAAACTATTTTCATACATCTTACGGAGTTTATGTTTTAATAAAGCCACATGTCTCATGTTTGTTACCATCTGTAATGATATCGCCATCTACCATATTTCTCTTAATGATAATGGCTAAATACTATATACTGTAAATACTATAAAAACATGAAGCTGCCTTACTTGTGGAGGGGCAACCTACGCAAACATTGTTCTCTCATGATGCTGGGGGTAAAGTCGATCTCCCTCCCTGGCCTCCTCAATCAGTAGATTTAATGTTATTGAACTATATTGATTTACACAACTTCTTTTCTCCAAGCAACTGGAGGCTTTCTTTCAGAAAGGTCCAATATTTGTCCACCCACAATTCACAATTTGTATGACAGTATCCATAGAGGGAGTAAAGTTTTTGGGAAAGCAAAAACTGGACCTGTGCTATATTATTGACTTCACTGCTGGGTGTCTTATTACAGAACCACTGGGGTCCCTGACCGATAGTTCATGTGTCCTCAGCAGTAGGACAACAGAAGCCAAGAGGCCAAGATATAGTAATACTCAGTGGTTGGTAGGCAGTTGAATCATGGTCATATTAGAGCCAGTAAAACCGCAGGTCTACAACCTGACTGCTTTTCCACCCACACCCAGGATCCAATAACAAACTCACTCTGCAAATTCCCCCGATGACAGCCGGCTCCTAATAAGTTGATGGCCCCACTGCTTCTGTATGTGGGCCAAGGCAACGAAACCAGAGAACACTCGATCTGTGCTACCGGTGCCAGCTCGGGCCATGGCCCTCTTACCATCTCCCTGGATCCAACTTACCCACTCACCATACTACTGGAACAGTTATCTGGATTTGGCTACATGCAGAAGAATCCTTTCAAGCCACGAGAAAACGTTGTGTATCACTTGTGCAGCAAAATACTGAATATTGTAAGTCATTCTGCCCTTTAAAGGATAATTGTGTATGTTTTTTTCCTGCAGGTGTCTCACATTACATATACAGCACATGACACTAGTGTCAGTTGAAACATAGTTGTAGTGCTTAACATGTTTGCAATACTCTGAACTAGTAAGGCTGATTAAAACATAACAATATAATGGATTGGTTTGACTGGTTGATGTATTTGCCCTTTTATGGTCTTCTCAACTGTTTGATAAAGCATATTTTCAGTTTAAAAATGTGTTGTACTGAACTTAATCTCATTCAACCATCTCCAGCACTCGGTTACAAAGTTAATGTTGGGCCCCAAAAAATCCCAGGGTGCATGGCAGTTTTCAGAACCTTTTCAGGTTGTCTCATTCCAGGAGGTTAGCAGCAGAATATCTCTCATGGCATGTGTCATGTTTATGGTGGAATTTCATAAGTAATCATATTTTTTTTTTTTTATTAGGGCTAACTCAACAGAACGATGTTAATGAAAACCCCAATTTCTTACTGTGAGAATGCACACACACACAGTGAGTTGCAGACCAATGTGAGCTTCAAAGTCCATCAAAAAGAAAAATATGATTACTATTTTGTAAATAGTATTTTCTTAAGAAAATGATGTGATTGTTGTTTTGTATACATGTTATCTATTGTGATTGACACATGACATGACTGATCAACGAATTATATATAAGGAAACAGCCTCAGACATTGTAACATTTCTATCAATCTGTAGAGGTGTCTATTAATGGTAAAGATAGTCTTGCTAACATTTTTTCTGCTTAATATTTCCATTGAATACAAAGTTTTCTGATTATAAACTGTTGTGATAATGTGATAAATCTAACATTTCTCCATTGTATACATTTTTTACATTGTTATATCAATATTACATTTTTTCAATGAATTCAATGAATATGCAGTGGTAATTTGTTAAATCCAGGGTAACACTGCTAAAACAAGTAATAATTATTCTACCAAGCCTAATTTAATCACAATAATAATTGTGGGCATTGACCTCTTGTGCCCCGACTGAAGTGAACAGGAACTCTGTTTTCCTGTGTTAGAATACAAGTCAACCATGGTTTGTAGAAAAACCACAACAAGAGGCTCCACCAGCTAAAAACTGATGAGCAGGTCTTATGTGGGTCTACAAAAACTGCACTGCATATTATGACTTTTTTTCATTTTTTAATTCTTTTTTTTTAAAAACCTTCTTCCTTTCTCTGGTTTTACTCTCATCCATTAGGAGAGATTTGCTATTAAAAAATGTCCTTCTAATCTAGATGCAGACTGTCAAAAAAAAAAATCTACTTTTACTGTAAACAGACGTCTCTGGTGTTTGGTACAGGCTGATAATTGAATTGAGTGTTCAGCTGAAAAAAGGCATGTTTTGTTGTGTCCAAAGGAACCGAGAAATGCACAAAATAATTCCGCCATTGCTTTTTTTCTGGGTGTGACTATTAAAGGGTTAATTGCATACTTCAAACTACACATTTTCTTGATATCACTCATATTTTAATCACATCCCCTGAAGTGAACTTCTTGTACAAGAATAGTGTGTTCACATTCTGATTAAATTAACCTCACTAACCAGGTCAACTAACCACTTTCACAAGAGGAACACATAATTATCTGCAAAATAGTTACTGTAAATGACTTGATAAAATGCTATATGGGACTTCTGCAACCGGCCTCTAAACAAACAAACTGTTGGCTGCAAAGCTGTGTATACTGCTAAAACCACAAAGCACTGAACACAGAAAATCTCTCTTTTTTTAATGCCATGATGAAAGACATGTGATTAATACGATCTGCGGCTGACTTGGACCGGCTCCTGTAACTGTACCTTGAACACATGTTTTTGCTGAGGAGTTGAAAGATGGCACTCTCGGGGCCAGAATTGACTGCCTCCAACCTTGAGGAGACATTACTCTGATTTACTTCCCCTCTCAATTCTGCCGCAACTATAATATGCCTAAAGGCTCCAGCGGAGAGGGTTAAAACGGAGAGTTAAGAGGGGAAACACAGGGAGACACGGAGAGCGGCTCGAGCATTGTTTATTTTCACAGGAACATTCCAGGAGTTGACAGCTATTCCCTTGTCTGGAGAGCTGAATCGCAGTGCAATTTTCCAGACTCCAGACACAGTGTGTGAACTCCCACTAAGACTAGTCTGGGACAATGAAGAATGAGTCTCTTATTCACACTTCCACTGTGATGATAGTGGCCGAATACCGACTAGGAAGGGTTACACAGCTTGTTAACTCATTCAGGGGAACACAGCACTGAGGTGAGAGATACGGTGCGTGGAAATGAAATGCAAAAGACATCATTTTCTTTAGAGGATCATGTCAGAATTCTGTCATTCATTCCAGTGTGCTCATCTGTGGCTCACTGCTGGGTTTTTTTCTAAGAGGACAGACAAGCTAAGGCTTTTTCTTGGCTGCCACGGAGAGTTGACTCGCTTGAGATCTATATTTGAATTCTAGGCTAGCATTCCAGTGTCCACTCTCCACGTGGCTGCTGCACCGGGCTCTCTAGAAATGTCAGGGTAACCAGATCGTTACACACTTGAGTCCAGTTACACCTCCATTAACGACCGTGAAAAGGATCCACACGCTGACCCCAGAAAAGAGCCCCGAATTAGCATACATATTTAAAGAGCCTGGTCTTTGGTTGCAGGAAGGTGTTTCACAAGATTCACACCCAAGCTCTCACTGCATGTTCACCCGTCAGACTCAGACTGAAGCAAGAAAAGACACTGTCAATGTTCATCTAAAATTATTAAATGAAATATTAAAGAAACAGTTTGACATTTTGGTAAATATGCTGATGAGCTTTCTTGCTGAGTAGATGAGAAGATTGACACTCTCATTGTGTGTGTTCACACAGAACACAAGGCGAATTTTAGAGGCAGAAAGGCAAAATGAATCCACACAAGTGTTCTGTGTAGAGTTCAACTTTGGTGAACTCTGACATGCAAATTTACGCTGTTGACCAATAGCAAGCCGTCTTGACAGTGCTGACATTTGAGGGGACGGAGAGCCAGCGGATTCAAAATAGTGGAAGCTATGGTAGCTTAATATCTGTGTTGTACCATTCACTTTATTTTCTGAAAGAGTAATAGTTTGTAGACAGTCATGAGACAGGAGTTGATGGTACAAACACGTCTTTTGAATAAACTGCATAAATGTAGGCTATTGTCCGGTTAGCGACCAAGCTAATCTCAACAAGTATACCCAGCACCACTGAGAATTTTGCCCTGTTTTATACCTCTTTTTTTCCCCCCAATGAAGTTTAAAACACTTCCAAATTGATATAAATATGTCTGGCAAATCTGTAAAAATGATAACTACATTGCCCCCTCTGCATATTATTGAACCAGTGGTGGAAAAAGTATTCCGATTTTTTTCTTAAGAGAAGTAGTCATAGCACACTTTAAAAATATTCCACTACAAGTAAAAGTCCTGCATTTAAAAATCTTATTTACTAAAACTGTACTTAAAGCAGCTATAATCCATATTTTTTATACTAACAGTTTTTGTTGCTAGCTGACCATTATCAAGCTCAGAGAGTTATTTTTGTGTGCAATGGTGAACAAAACACCACGGGGGAGTAAACAGAACAGTAGAGAGGAAAGAGAGACAAGCTGTTGTGCTATTGTGACTGACTAGCGCTAGGCCGGTCTGGCCGGCTAGCGAGTTGATGGTTAGCTGGCCAGCTATAGCAGTTCACCAAGCAGCCCTGCAAGTATTTCCGTCTAAGATTCCAGCCCCAACTATTTTGCATGGAAGGGCAAATGTCACTTTGTGGTGTGACTGCTGTTTAAGACTACAGCCAGCAACATAAAGAGTGGAAACAGAGGGAAACAGCTGCAGGCTCTGAAGGTAAAAAAAACAGCAAACAAAAAAACCCCATTAAAGCTCACTAATTAACTTTTTGAACTGCTGATAAAATCACAAATTATTTTTACACTTTGGTTTTTGCATGGATTAAACAAACAAGATGCAGCATATTCATAGTGATCTTTAAAGGTGCTGGTAGGCGTTTTTGTTACCTTCAGACAGAGCCAGGCCCATTTCCAGTCTTTACGCTAAGCTAAGCTAACCAAGTAACTCTCAGCAATACAGCGAATAAGCGTATTTCCCAAAATGTCTAACTATTGCTTTAAATAATTGGTTCTGTTGTGCTCTAGTTGAATGCTTAGCATACAATTTACTACATTTTTAGACGCTTTATCCTGAGATAAATTGTATCTGGGCTAACTTATCTAGTCCAGGCTTTTTTAAAATTTCATACCAGTACATTGTGGAGTTTGCTTACAATAGAACTGTAGAGCATATAGCCCTGGGCTTGCATGATGACTCCTAGGACATCCTTGAGCAGGAATGTTCAGGGGGGGAAAAAATAAGTCATTTTCTGAAAATTTAAATATATCTTCCAATTTAAAGTTACTTTTGAGGCACTTCAAGGTGAGTAGGGATGTGCAGTTGCTGGCTAAGTAATGATGCAAGCGTGATGCAACAGAGAAAATAGTACAGGCTCACACACAAGGAAAGTTACTGGTGTGTTCATACACTGAGGTTGAGGGGGTCAAACAGTTAATCCGCATATCCCTGTGGGCTCAGTGTTTTTACTCGATGGAGCTGTACCCCCGTGCATCATCTAAATGTTCCCCATTGTTTTGAACTGCAATGACTTATAATCATGAGGGACATAAACATTCTGACCTCTGCTCTCTCATGTCTGCTGGCCAATCACGGTCTGCATAAATATATGTTTCAGCCTATATCCATTATGGCTACCATCTGGAAACTCAAGTAGCATATTTGTGATTTATGTTTCCTATCAACAAACTCCTCCCGTCTTCAGCTTTAAGCCTCATGCAGGAATTGTTGTGGACTTAGCAACGGAAAAGGAACATTATCAGCGGACTATTAAACAGTGTTCTGCCAACAGGAGGTGGCGAGAAAAAAACAAAGGCTTGTCTTAAGGCGAGCTGGTAGGAAATGTTTTCTTTTTCAAAGTGTGTTATACCCCCTGGTGATAAAAAAAGGGACCAGAAAGAAAGAAGGCGAGTTGTTGAAGAGCATGAAAAAAGTTTACTCAGCCCCAGGTGCAGGGTGTCCCCTGCTGATGTCTTTTCACAAACACTTTGTTCATTTGTCTGGTTGATGGGGTGGCTGGACAGCTTACTGGATGGCTGCCTGGTCACTGGGCCAGCTCCTGAGTGGAACATCAAACTCCGCTAACATGAACTACACGCCCCATCCATTTTCTCTGTCCCTCTATGCCCACATGTAGTGTGACAAATCAGGCGGAGATTAAGATGTTGCATGAAGCTAACATAATACTTTAAGTGTCAAGTAAGTTGAGAGTATTTGTCACCACCATCTGTCGTTGTCCTTGTAGGTGCCGCAACTTCTTTGCCGCGGTAAGAAGAGGTACGCCTACCTCTGCTGTGCTTCCCAAATGTCTGCTAACCAGTAAATGGACGCCACCTCTGGGCACTGCGTTTGTCTGGCCAAAGCCCCCAGGGCTCAGTGGGTACTGCGTCTCACTGCTGGCACCAACACGCCATTCTCTGTTTGATTCTTTAGTTTCAAAGAGCCTTGCAGGGTGTAAGCCGTCTCCTTTCATTGTTTGGTGATGTTGCAGCCGGGTAGGGGGTTTGCAAAAGTGTGTTACCAGCCCATCCCCATCATCCCTCCACAGCTGACAACAGCTCCAGCAGAGTGGCTGCTGCCATCTTCATTTACAGTGCTTTCGTGCATGTGAATGTTGCATAGTTAACAGCCCTCTATTGACGGTTCTGTTCAGCGCAGATCAGCAGGGGTCAATTAATGAGCGGCCCCTGACCATCAGATCCCAATTATGGCTTTCAGAGCACTCCACCGTGTGCCCCTCAAATACCCAGCTCTATTTGCCTGATAATTGTGTAATTAGAGTTTGTATCAATAATTGAAGCACCAACAGGGACATGTATTATTCTCCTGTTTGCCTCATTTGCTAAATTGCGGCAACATTTTTGCTAATGATGGACTGAGGCATGCACCTATCTGAATTATTTATTAGAATTACAAAAGCCCCTTACTGCCCATTGGAAATATCTTATTTGACAATGATACTTGATAATAACAAACACCACTGAGAATTTTGCCCAATGAAGTTTAAGACACTTACAAAACAATATAGTAAAATCTGTAAAAATGATAACCACATTGCCCCCTCTGCATGTTATTGAACCAGTGGTGGACAAAGTATTATTCCACTACAAGTAAAAGTCCTGCGTTTCAAATCTTATTTAAGTAAAAGTGCAAAAGTGCAGTGGATCACATGATTACTTGTAAAAGGTGTTGCACACATGTGTGACAAACCCACGGATAATCATCACCCGACTCTGTAGTTCCTTTCTGCTCTACAGAGCTTTAAAGCAACTTTCAGCTCATTGTTTTGGTTTTTGGGCCCACAGCGTTTTTTTGTGTTAATGGTTCACTCTCACCGCTTTCATAGCGTTGTTCGCGATTACCATAACAACTTAAAATAAATGATAATATGTCAGCGTGTGTGTGTCAGTTACTTGTAACTGGCCGAGGTGGAGCTAATTTTAACTGCTTCATATGCTGTTGAGTAGTTTAATCTAAAACAATTTATCATATTTTATAAAGTGATCATATGTTTTACATGTACAATTATTTGTACAAGTTATTTTAATGCATTGGACAAAGACCTTACATTTGCATCAGTAATACTCCAGTATTTGATCCTTGCCTGCAGGCAGTGACTGACAAGATGTCTATTTTTCTTTTTTTCGAATAATGGAAATCTGGTTTTGGAGTGAAACTCTTTTGCAGTTGTCTGGTAATAGATATGGGTAATAGCTGTCATACACACACAAATCTACACACAAACCAGTGTGAAACATAGCCTGTTGCTCTTTTGAAAAGACCTCGGGGCAATTCAGTGATAAGCACTTCCTCCAAACACAATGCCTGATTTTTCTTTGGTATCCTCCCTAACCTGTATCCTGTGACAGCTTTCCCCAATCACGATGTCAATAAACGTACGCCTCTGTCCTTGTTTTCTTTCTGTCCCATAAATGTTTGACAAGACAGCCTTATTAAGGGAGAGGGATGTTATTTTCCACTTTTCAGACTTCCTCAGGTATATTGTCTGTCACTGTCCCTTCAATAAATAATGGGTTGTACCACCATTTCCCATACAGTGCAGACTCATGACATTAATATGAATACACCTTTGACTTGACATGGAGTAATGAGACATTTGACAGCTATGACAGTCATATAGCTGATGGTGCTGCAGTCTGCCTATAGTTTGGTTCAGTATGCTATGCAATCAAAAACTTGAATAGACATGCCAAGAGAGTGAATTCCTCAAATGAAAGCAAGAACTTTCACCACAACTGTCCATAACAAATTGCATATGGCACGCTTAGCTTATCTCGGGCATACGTAGAGAGAGAGAGAGAGAGAGAGTAATTAATTCTAATTGGGATATTTCTGCAGGACTGGGGAATGACTGAGTAAATGCTACTCTGGAGCAATGTTTTTGATGGAACCAGAGCCCCATATGCTGTACTCAGGAGCACATCTGTGCCCAGTGCCCACAGAGAAATCCCCTGGCAGAAAACACTTCAATACTGCGAGGAGGGGAAGGAGAGGAAGTAAGACACCGCAAGCATTATTATGCCAGCCGGCAACAAATATCCATCCTAATTGCTCCACAATTGTATTAAACTAGCTATTATGTAGCAATTAAATTTGTTTAAGCCCCAGCTCCAGTTACAGTTTTCAGTGTGACTAATTAAAAACAAGGGAGCAGGAAAACCCCAGGCAGAAGCTTTCCCTAAGCTGGAGCTCCAGCTCCCCTGCCATGACTGTATTTAGAGTGTCAATCAAGGCAGAGTCAGAGGCAAGTCATTCAGGCAGCCTTTTTGATTCAACCTATTCACTCCTATAAGCCCTTTATCTAGACTGTCTCTGTATAGTTCCAATTATCCCAAAGTGCCATGCATTTGCGTTCAACAGAAAAAGAAGAGGCCAGTCTTCCCAATATCCTGCCCTGCCCTTGTGCTGTACATTGCCCAACTTACAGGATATGGATGACGGTTTACATATTTATACATATATTTATACTCCATTTACCCTGGTCAAAAAGTACCAACTGCAAAAAACATCAAAAATCTACCGGTGGTTACACTGTTCCCTAATGAAGGTCCATTTAGTGTGTTTTGGCCAAAGTCCAGCAACGCTGAAGCTGTTTCTGCCTTCCCACTCAGGTCATTAGAGGTGAGATGCAAACTGATGAACACAGAGTACAATAATGAGCCATGAAATGAAAGGGAAATTAATTGGACCCCAATAAAGAAAAGATTAACAGAGATGGATTATCCAGTCTGTTTGACTGTTTTTAGCAGCTTTAAAATTGTTTTTTGTGCACTGAAATTAGCATAATTTATCGCAACAGCTGCTAAATTTGCAGAAAAGTCATACTATACACATAGCTCTACATACTCTCAACAGTACTTACGTTTGGAAAAATGCTGCTGTTCTTCCAATGCTAACAGTTTTAGTTTGCTCTCCATTGTTACGCAAGTTACTTTAATCAGTTACTAATGACAATGAAAAATTAATAACATTACTTTACTAATTACTCAACAGCAGAAATAGTCAGTCACATCCCTTGGAACGTTACTTTTGTTACTCAGCCCAGCAACTTGCTCATTTGGAGTGTTTGTGTTCATTGTCTTTTAGCTCTGTTTTGTTTGTTTGGTGTCCACCAACTCCTGAGGGAAATATCTGGCTCTTTAGCTGCTAAATGCTCCACTATGTTCACCAGCTAGTCGCTAACTGTCGCTGTCCATCTGCTGTTTGGTCACATTGTCACATTGTTTTCACATTGTCATTTGATACATTGTTATTATAAAAATATTGATTATATCCGCTTTCCTTTAACTGTAAAGCCTCTACAGCCACATGTCAAATTTTCTATATTCAACATGTGCAGATTCTGAAACATCTTGGTTTAACAAGCAGCCAGCCTACAATTTTTAGGTATTTACTGAACATCAACAGCTAAGGTTAGCTTAGTCCCAATGGATGCATGCAGCACACAATGAAGGCTTTAGATATCCTCCAACTCTCAACAAAATCAGGTAATTTCTGAATGCAGACACCACGAGGTGTATTTGAAGAATTCTCTTCTCTTTTGTAGGATCTAATTGCCACCTCCGGCTCCTGCGTCGAGCGAACGCTACTTGTTACTGAAAGAAGTAATCACATTATTGTACACATTAAGAAATATTTTACTGCACTACACTTTTGCTGTCACATTTCTTGTGAGATGGATGGGGTATACAGTAGTATAACACACTTCTCTGTTGAGCCATGCTGTACTGTAACTCAGTCCTGTGGAGTGAGTTACTGTAGCCAGGTGTAGACACAAGGCAGCAAGTTCCTGCCCAGCTGCAGGCTGTCAGGGCTCATCTCACACTGACACACTCGTGGCCTTTGAGGCTCTCAGTAAACTAGTGCAGGGGATCTCACACTGACCAGGACGCTGGCAGAGAGGGATTTCTAGTACAGTTCAGTACATCTTTCTCTACAACGGTGCAGTTTTAATAACAAAACACAACAATCCTATTAAACTGTAACAATCTTAAGCTCAATCATATAATACAAAAGACTTCAGTGAACTTGTTGAGCCTGCCAAAGCAGTTCACCAGTGGCATAATTTAAAGTAATTAAAGACTGGAAACATTTAATGACCATTCAGGAAAGTACAAAATATCTCAAATCCACCTTAGACAGCAGTTCCAGCTATCACACAATCAGCACAGTTTGCCGTTTGCATAGAAGCAATAATGAGTTCAAATCTGACTCATAAAACCTTCATTGTTTCAAGGCGCTTGGACTGCTCTATGTGGGGTTAAGAAGTACGTGCAGAGTGTTTCGTACTCTGTGTGGACTGCAGCGTGTCTGCCAGAAGTAATAACACGAGTGATTATGTCTCATTACGCTAACCATAGAAGCTTGTCTACTTTCTTCCCATTGTCCTTGAGTGGTTTGGCTCCCAATTACTAAGTTTGTTTTTGGGGGATATGTGCGAAATGTCCCTTAATCTTTAGAAAGCCACAGTCTCTCTGTAGCCTCGAGCGAGAGTGACAGTGAGGAAGTGCCAGAATGGAAAGGAATTTGTTAGGGAGAAGGAGACGTCAATCTCAAAAGTTAAACACAACAATCTCATGCTGCACGGAAAGATACATTTCAAGTGGATTTTGTAATATGCTCTATTTGCAGGCCAGTTTGGGAAGAAACATCATGTTTAAAACATAATTTTAATCACTAAAATGGTAATTAAGCTGCATAATTTCAGTTCTAATTTAACATTTAATTCAATGCAGTCAGGAAGTACAACACAGGCTTCTGAAATGTTAACTTTTGCAAGGTGCTGAGTTGAAGACAATGTACTCACTAACATATAATACATACCCAGGAATCAGATGTCAAACATAGCAGTGGCAGGATGATAACATATCACGTTAACCCCTAAAGATCGATGCCTCTCTGCATGGACTTAACTCCTGAAGGGGATTATTTAGCTTTGCCGAAGTTTCATGTCAAGACGGGAAATTCACACCAGGATTAGAAGTTAATACTTATGACTGCCGCTGATGGACATAGCTGGGAAGTTTAGATGCTTCCTTCTTTCTCTTCCTCTCTCTCTCTCTCTCTGGCTCTTTCTCTCCCTCCCATGTCGTTACTGTTTTTGGTATTGATTGCCTGCTGCCTCTTAAATTATGCATTCTGCAGCTCGGTTCGGAGGGCTCCCAGGTGGGTTTGTCAAAGGGAGAAGACACATGTAGTCGGGCAGTGTGGCTGGGAGCGTCAGAAATCCATACAGGTCACAATCATGTCACCCCATCAGTTTTAATCAGCCAAAGCTGAATACAAGCTGGTGACAGGGCTTAGAGGTATAGGGGATGTGCCGCTGCCTCGGCTGTTCCCCCGACACACAGGATCTGGTTCAATACAGCTGGATGCCACTGACAGAGACTCATTATCATCTATGTGAGGCTTGCGGCTGGGCTGGATGATGAGACATATACTGGTCTGGGCCTGTTCGACAGCGTGTTCCCATGCCACAGTGCAATTTGGGCTTGATTGGTTTATCGGAGTCTTCATCTCCCTCTGCAGGTTTTACCCTGGGTGTAATGATGCTTTGTGTTACTGTACCGTGGCTGTTTAAAAGTTGACACCAGTTTCCCAAACAGGGTTTGGATAGATTTTTGATAAAAAACATCCATCTGGACAAGTCATGAACTGCACTCTTTAGGGAGCAATCTGTCAAAAAGTAAAGGCTTTATTTATCAAATATTTTTCAGAAAATTAGTGACATTTTAACTGCATTAACACCAAAACATCATGAGGAGTGTACTTGAACATGAAAATTCAAGGAAGTCATGAACAAGACTAGTCTACAGCCATGCTAGCAGATAAAAACTTAAAATTCTAGTGTTCAGAAATATTCTTTGGTTAATTTTCTTTGTTAGGTTTATTGCACCAACAAGACAAATACCCCTACACACAAACTCCATGATCCTTGAGTACAAGTGGTGGGACATGATATTGTAATCAATGGATGCGCAGCGGATCATGTTGCGGCTGTGTCTCGCTGTGAATCTTCCCACGGAAGGGCGAGTCTCCAAAGGAGGCCAGTGTTCCTTTGATGAAAACAGTCACGGAGCTCGGAGTGTTGCAAACTTAAAGGAGTGAAAACACAACGGGGTCAAAAGAGCAAATCCGGCCTTCTGTTCTCGCTGCCTTTATTGTGAGGTTTGCGCAAGGCACGGTGTGATTTCCTTAACACTGCCAATGAAAAGAGGCTTGATTTTCACAGGCCAGCTGACCTGCTAAGAGCAGGTGTGTCTCAGATACAGTTTCAGACTCTTTTTTTTCTTCCCAGTACACTTCCCAGCTGACGATACTGCCGTCTGATCCAAGTGCTTATCAGGATTTTAAAAAAGGCTAATCAAGAGTTCAGCTGAATTTCCTTATTTTTCATCCTTTTCAAAGCATCTCACTGTCTTTGAAAGAACTGTGGCTACTGTGACTAAAATAGTTATGGGAACATCACCAGAAAACTGACATCAATCACTCAGGTAGATGAGCTTTGCTTTTTTCACTCTCACTCAACTGTTTCCGTTGAGTGTGTAACAATATATGAACGGAGTGATCAGCATAAAGCTGTTTTGTGTTTCCACCTTGGGCTTTGGAAGGGAAATACCTGATCTCTTCCTGTAAAGGGATATCAGGTGAGGAAATAACCATTTCAAGTTTTTTGTAAAGCAAAATGAAGCTCTGTCTTCAGGCCTAAAGGATTAGTGTGTGTATAGAAAAGGTCTCGAAACTGAATTTGGTCATGTCTTTATCTTGATATAACATACAACAGTTAATACTGTGTTTTGCTACAAATACTACAAATTTGCAGTGATTCAAAGATGGATTCCAGCTTTAAAAGTTGGTTAAAGATGAGTGTGTGTGTGTGTGTGTGTTGATCAGCTTTCCTAATGCAAAACACCAAATCAAGTGCAGGTAGAGAATAAGTGCTCCTAATGTAAAGGCAGCATGTTGTAAAGGCAGCAGTTTAAGCAGGTTACATGCCATCACTTTATCATCATATCCTGCCTGTTGTGACACTTCATGTAAGCAGAAACAAGCCTGGGAAAGAGCCAGAGACACAACATCCTCTGCCACGGGGTGACTCTCTCTGACCCTACATACAAAAGTACTCAAAATAAACGTACACATGAGCAAAGAAAAACTCAAATGTTTGTTCAGACTCTTATCTCGAGCTGTTCATTTCCTTTGGGGTTGTGCAACGTGTGCTGGATGGTTTATGTTTGGACCTGTAGGATGCATTATGGTGCCTTCAGGAAGATGTGCACAGCTCACTTCCCTCGGCAGACTCCCAAGACGAGTCTAAGGATACAGTATAACCAGACTTTAGTAACTCATCCTTTGTAGTATGAAAAACTACATTACAACGACTGATCGTTTTGACAAGTCATTTAATCTGGTCTTGTCATCAAAGATTCTTTTAATATAAAAGCTGAAACAGTCACCACTCATGATTTATTTCCCATGCAAATTGACCTATTTCAGGGCTTTTTCCAGACTGTGTTTTTCCACATTGGTTAAAGATTTGTTTGACATATTTTTCAGATTTCAAACAGATGAAAGCTCTGGAAAATAAATTTGTAAGCAGCAATATGACAATCCTTGACACTGCAGAATAAAACCGTTTTATAGAAAGTAGGATGCATAGTGACATAATACAATAGTCTATGTGCCACACCTGCATGCATACTTAACATTAGCTTCAGCTAACATATTACTCATCCTGACCACCTCTGTTTCTGTACTGTGCTGTTTCTAGGATCTACTCTTAAACAACAAAGTCCTTATGCTTAAGTTTGTGAGTAGGAGTAAAAGTGAAGGTATAAATGCAGTCCCAGGTCCTTAATGTCTATAGCAGAAATGCCGGCATGTGCGCACACACACATGCATATCCACAAAGAGAAGCAGCCATGGGACAATAACCTATGGAGTTGCTCTGTGTCTCCGTCCCCACCTACCCCCGTCTCACACGACTGCTATGACCTCATTCCACCTGAGACGAGCTCCCAGCTGCCTCCCAGAAAGCCTCCAGGCCAGAGACGAGTGGTGCCAACCATAATCTTCCACGCCTTCAACTCCCGTCCCCTGAGCTCATTGTCATCACATCACCTTCCTCACAACCAAACACGCCAAGCTGACGCTGGATACATAAAAAAAACCAACATGTTGGCGTTGCTTAAAAACCTACATGAAAGCGTTACTTAGTAGTAACACAGCACCAATACGCTCTTTACTGGCTAACATACAAGTTTTACTAGTGCAACCAATAGTAGTTTGAAACTAGGTAGGAGCTACGAAGAATTTGGGAAGGACAAATTTAGTAATATTTTTAGGAATAGCTGGTGAAGCCCAATCTAGTAATATGCAATAATAATGGAAAATAAATGACGCCGCTAAAATATCTGAGAGAAATTGTTGGAACTGTATTGTCACTGCAGTAAGTGTTGTCTGGCCTTTGAACAGTTCCAGCAAGCATATTTAGTTCTGCAAATATCCAAATGTATTTTCACAACAGTTTTCCAGAGATTATATCAGTGTCAGAACTGAATCTGTTGAAGGCCTATAAAAAACTGAAGTCATCAGTAATAAGTGTGACTGTTTACTTTGGTATGCTGGAAAAATGCACAGAGGTGTTATTTTACATTAGTCATGTCACTTTGACAGGTAAGCAACACCAGTTTTGCCTCACCCCAATTACTCTTTATTGAGCAGTAAAACTTTTAACGGCTGTAAAAGACAAGGAAGTTCTGTTAGATTCACTTGAGCGTCCCCCAGTTAATGTTCTCAAACGTAAACATTTCCAGTTCATGACAGCAGTAACGTCATTGTTAGCTTTGAGCAGAGATCAACCGTGAATTACACAAAGAATTGTCAAATTAGAAGATTCATAAACATTTACAGCCAGGGCAAAAGGCATGGTTGGAAAGACTTGGAACGCGGCCATTCTCCTGTCCACATCATGTTTCAGGTAGTGAGTAATCCTCTTGTCTCACCACTTCTCGGTCTGGTGTTGCAGCTTCAGTGAAATCACCCTTTCTTGGCAAGTCTACCTGCTGTAGAACAAGCCTCTCTCCTATTACAAAAGGCTGGGCTTAATAAGCGTCCAGGCTATATCAGCGCTGTATTCAATTTCCTCAGATCTCGAAAACACTGCTGTAAAAGTAGCTGAAATTTACTGCTTTGCCCCCTCAGGTTTTCTTAAAGGGAGATTCCCTTGTGTTGGTTCTTTTATTCCTGCCAGAAATATTGCTTTGCACTCTTCATTGGGCCTGTGGGAGAAATATGGAAATTTTACAGTAAGAAGTTTAGAAGCGGTGTAATTGGAGTTGGGCCAGGGTGAGACGCCCCCACCTCCCCCGTGTCCCGCAGCATTAGAGGCCCCCGAGCCATGTTTGAGTCTGCATGCTAAAACACACAAGCTCTCTTAATTGGACCAGGCTTTAGTCAAAACTTTAAAAACTTAAGCTGTACATATGAGTGAATATGCATGTGCTATTGTACAGTACAGGCATGTCCCAGAGGGGTTATGCTGTTCTAAATTTCATGTAGTCTACTGTATTTGTTAACGCTTTCAGTGGTGGTAAACTGTAGTATTAACTGTTGACAGAACATTCTCACCTCAAGGTCCATGTAGGGGCTGTGCCGGAGCTTTCGATCATATCACATAATCTTAATTGGCAGATAGAGTTTGTCATGGAATTGCAGATGTTTAAATTTCCATTTTTTTTGGAGCAAGTTTGACATTTTGGGAAATATGCTTATTGGCTTTCTTGCAGAGAGTTAGATGAGAAG
>NTHP01000296.1:435023-457956 GCA_003416845.1 Oplegnathus fasciatus | reverse complement strand
GAAGCCACAACCAGCACCTGGTTACCGCCTTAGCCTGGCTCTGTCCAAAGATAAAACCACAACCTTTTGTATGGATTAAACAACAGAATGCGTTAATTAGCGAGTTTAGGAGGTCCTGTAGCCCAATTTTGTTACCTTTCAGACAGAGCCAAGCTAGCCATTTCCCCCTGCTTCCAGTCTTCATGCTAAGCTAAGCTAACTGTGTCCTAGCTGTAGCTTCATGTTTAACACTAAATGTAGTTTCAAAGTTTATTTTTGGAAATAACAATCTCAGCTCAAGGTCCATTAGTAGCTGTTCTGGAGCATTTACTCTTAGCACATGAGTTATAACTTTCTATCACTGTTTTATAACTAGCACAATTCCAGAGCTTTATCAGCAGAGGTATACCAGTAATATGTTGTTTTACAGAAACATAAACACTACTATTTCACCAATGGAGTTCTTCATATTTGCAGACAGCACTGTCATCATCATGAAGGTTCAAATCTGCATCCTATTTTTATACTGAAATAGGATAAACTTGTTTCTCAGATGGAGATGTGACAAAATCAGATACAAAATGAGTTCATGACAGCCACTTGTTGACCTCTGATGTAACTTTTTGCACCCATCTAGACTTAAGCCTTATCACGATGAAGAAAAATGACATGAAGCTGAGAATGCAGGAGCTAAGTGCCCCTCTGGCTGTCTGTCATGATTCATGCTATCACTGATCATGATGCAATACCCTGCAAAGTGAACTACTGCAGCAGATCATTACAGTGGTAGAGTACAGTAGAAAGTGCAGTCTCATAACTCATGGCCTGCAGGATTCTGTCCATGCGAGTTTAGATCTACAGAACATGATAGTTGCTTCCTTTTTCACAGAGTGCTATGACATCTACTGACTAGAGTTTGACATTGAAAGCACTGAACACTACAGGTATGCTCTGCAGCTTTCAGTCAGAGATAACTAAATGGCGGAATGAGCCTGACAAACCAATTAGCCACAGTAAAGGTGGAATGAATGTTGATGGTTGTCAGAGGGGTGAGTCATGCACATTAAGATAACATCAAGAAAGGCTCTACAGTATGCTGACTGACAGTGGTGCTGTAAGACGTTTTGGCCAAGGGAAAGGGAACATTAGATGAGTGCGCTCACGGCATGTCAATCAGTTATAGGCAGAGGTGAACAGTGTGAAAATGGAGATATTTCCCAGGAACAGAAGTCAAGTTGTGATAGTATCTCTAGGTAGTGCTGTGCTACAGGACAGAGTTATCATTCGTTTTCCCATCAGATTGGAGTAGACACATATCAACACAGAGGAGTGGCAGTACAGAAGTACAGAATGGAGAAAAGATTTGATAACCTTTGATAAGTTCAACAGAAGGGGGGTGTACACTGCATTAACTGTGGCTTGCAGTTCCTCCCAAATCAAACTCAAGACTGTAATTTGCTGAGATTGATGCTGGTGTCTATATGTCCTATATAAACTTCAGTTGGGTTAAACTAAAAACTGATGAGAGTCCTGCACAAATGTGTATGATTTTGATTGATTACATATATGGACACATATTATAATCAGAATCAACTTTATTGGCCAAGTATGTTTAAACGTACAATAAATTTGACTCCGGTTTTCAGTAGTTTTCAATATACTTACATAGACTACCGAGAACAAACTCATAGAGACACATTGATGTACAGTTGAAGAAAAAGAGGCTAAAAGAAAACATGAGCAGACAAAAACATATAGCTATAATGTACAGGCAAGTGTGTAGTTTGTATTGTGCTAAACAAGTAGTGCAAATGTGTGCAGTGCAAAGAATGGAATAAATATTGTCTGGATAATCAGCACATACAGTATATGCGTGTGTCTATGACTATTGTAGACTCTGCTTAGACATATATTTGACAATAAATGAAAAAATTTAATTTCCCCAAAGGCATTAATGAAGTAATTCTTCTTTCATAATTTAGGATACACGCTCTGAGCCCCATGTGGTTAGGTTTAGGTTACAAAACATTTTGGTTAAGGTTAGCTAAAGATAAATATCTAAAAGTCCTAAACATCCTGTCTCGTGCTTCAAAGTGACTGTTGACTTTTCCACAGTCTTTCCCTAACCATAAAGCTCTGCATTGCGTATATCCCGGAAAGATTGAAACATGTACTGTATCATGTCTTTTTAGCTTCCTTTTCTTCCTTGGACTTCTTCTGTTTTTTCTTTTTAGATGCCTGAGCTGCTGTTTGTAAAGGAGGAAAAGACAGTTGTTGTTTTGCAAGTGCATTTCCCGCTATTGCAAGCTGAAACTTATTGGCAAAGTTGTGTTCATATAATGAGTGACATTGCACTGGAGACTTTGTTGTTTTCATTCAGGTGTGGTGGATTTTTGCTAACTGTATTGCAGCACTAGGAGAAGCCACTCATGGACATTGGTCAGGATATAATGAAATTTTTTTTTTTTTAAAGGTTACCTATAGCAACTATAACCAAGTGTTACATAACATAAAAGTTTTATAATGCAGACACTGTTGTAGAATATTATTGATTTTTCTGCCCAGGTTGGCATCAATCATCTTCTCTGCAGACCTAACTTCACTGCAGCCTGTTCTTGTCCTGTTTAGAGACTGAAACCAGAGTGGATTCATTTTGGATGGATTTGTACAGAATAGATGATTGCTGTGTGGAACAAGATCAACGGCCCCCGTGGCAGCCTGAACTTTGTCAAGAGATTCGGACGGCTAATCTGTTATACATGCCGTTCACACTTACTTAGCTAGCAATCCCAAAACGTTTGTGGCTCCACCCACTGATATTTAACTCATCCGATGAGATCATCTCCGTCTCCAGAGCAGCATTGTGTCAGAGAAAGGTTTGTGTAACTAAACCTACAAATCTGTTTGGCACAAACAATTACTTTAAGTAAACATTGTGGATGTAACTGAGGAAATAACATCATGAGTCATATGAGTCAGGTAGTGAGGTCACTTATTCTGTCCACTACTTTAAGTACTCATATAAGTCAATACAATACAAACTGAGGTCACATCTGTAACCGTGCACACATTTCAGATTGCCAGCTCATTCTCACTCTATGACAATAAAACAGGAATCATTTTGAATCTCTACCAAGGGAACTAAAAGCAAAAGGCGCCATTAGTCTTGTTAACTGCCTCTGTAAAGCATTCAAACCACAGGACTGAATCTGAATGCATGTGTCTTTTTTAACCAGCTGAACTTTTGCTCGTGGAGAAACAGGATATTGGAGCCAAGCGAGGGCCACCTTCCATCATGGATCCATCGTTAAAGAAACCCCTCGCTACCAATCACACACAAATAACACACATACAGTGAGCACTCAAGCAGGATGTTTGTGCTCTTTCTTCCTCGCAGCATGGGCAAACAACTGACTTGTGTCTTTTTCGCAGTCTGCACGACAGCCTCCCGTCCAGGGAGCTGTTACTCCAGCAAGTGACTTTTCTTTCCGGTCGTTTGTGGGAATAATGGCACACAGAGGCCAATACTCCACAGTGACCGGGGCCTGTTATTCCTAGCAACCGCCTGAGCTGCTCAGGACATTAGTCAGAGTTTTGGATGCTTGTGAAGCGTTGAGCCCTGAGTTCATCTGGGGGGGATTTTTAAGACTTTGCTTTTAGGAATTAGATGCATATTAAAGTGATTTATTCGCTCAATACCACTTGATTTGTAATGAGCAATGTCTCAAGGCCATGATTAAAACAAACTTTGTCCTATTGATTGTCTGTTCTTGACTTTGTTGTGAAAGATTGCATTTTTATTGCTGTCAATACTTTCTTATGTATAATGTACACGTGGAGCGATCAAGTATTATCACACCTAGCATTTTCATTATACCTAGGAACAGATATTTCTTTCAGCGCACCTTCTCTTTTGGCTCAGTATTGACTTTCCAGAAACACAGTAATTTGCAGGCTGCTAATAAAACATGCAGAACCACCATTAGCCTTTCAACAGCACTTCAAGTCAGCCGACAAGCACAATGCCCAGCGCCTAACATTATAATTTATTAACACATGTTGTCTCAGAGAGCAAGTGCTACTGACAATAAAAATCAGCCTTTTTAAAGTTTAACAAAGACTGTCTCTTACGTGACCTTGTATGGTTGTTTAGGGTTTTAGGAAACACATGTCTGAGATATTTACCTCTAAGTAATGCATCAGAATCTATACATCTCCTGGTCTCCACCATCTTTTTGGAGACTGCTGGGGTAAACCTGAGATTAGACCTGTCAATTCCTGGTTTTGTGTCTGTAAAATATTAAAAGTGCAGATAGAAACTAACATGGTTTCCAAAGCTAATGTCCGTGAGTATGACTGTAACTGTAACTATAAAAGACTAATGAGTAATAATGAGTCTTCAAATTTCTTATTTAGGGAAATTCCTATTTCATTCAACTGTGCATCCAAAAAGCAGTGTCAGGGGTAATGCGTTACAAAAGTATCCCCCGAAGACTATTTGTTTCCTATCTGTGAGGAAACACCGAGGTGAACGGGGAGGGATTAAGCACTGGCTGTGGTCCGGCCACATGGATCTTCTCTGCCAAGCATCCTGCTAGCCAGTGTGCAGGCGTTGGATAATAAACTGGACGACATCCGTGCCTGCATCAGTTTCCACCGGGATATCAGGAACTTTAATGTCCTTTGTTTCACTGAGACTTGGCTAAGTCCTGGAATACTGGACAGTGCCATTCAACCTGGGGGTTGACACTGTGTTCCTGGCCGCGGGCATCGGCCTGCCGGGCGCGATGGACTGGGTGACAATGCGGTCCTGCTTTGGCTTCTTCTTCATGCTGGTGCTGTATAAGCGGGAGAAGTGCGGCGGCCACTGGTGGTTCTTCGTCGCCGTGCAGCCCGTCGGGACTAATGGCTCAAGCTCAACGGGCACCGTTCGGTTATTTTGATGAAAGTAACGCAAAAGCAGTGCAATCAGTAAAGCATTATTCTACACAGACAGTAATATTGTAAAGTAACTTATTACTTTCAAATGAAAGTAATCTGCTCTTTCATTTGTTTCTTTGCGGGATGTCTCACTCTGTGTTGTGTGTTTTGTCACAGTGGTTGTTATTTGGGATGCTTTAACTGTGCGCTCTCCCTCGTGCCTCTCGGTGCAAGAGGAGCTGTCTTCTCTCCTACTCTGCTCTGTGCTGGACCGTTACAGAGCGTAACCATCGTCTCCGCTTCTCACAGCAGTAGATATTGTTTTCCAGTTTCATTGTACTGTCTCTGTGTCATCTGTGTGCATATGACATACTGTGATGTGCCATAGCCTTAGAGGACGAAGCCTACATGAAATAGGTACGGTAGCTCCACACTCTATCAGTATAGGCTCCTTTAACTAGCCGAAGAAAAAGCTGTTTTTGGGAGCCGATAGTTCGGTCTCAGCTACTCAAGGTGAGACCTAGGTGGGGCCCACGTAGTAAGTGGGGTGTGCATGAACCCTCAATGCAGGATGAACACAACACTGACTGTGCAAGCTAGCCTAGCTTGTTAGCTTCGACTTTCCGAGTGGAAGCTAGTTCGCCTTGATTGCTAGCTTTCGCTTTCACTTACTGAGTGAGATACAAACTTAGCTAACCATACAATGTGTCCCAAATGTTGAATGTTGTAAAGAGACAGACGGCTTAAAGTGGCAATAGACAACTTTTCAACCCCACCCCCCAGCATTTCCTAGTGGTATTATTGTTGCAGCTACCAACAAAACAGGACACACTGCATTTGTATCCAAATTTCTGTGAAAAAATGATCAACACCACTTTGGAAATAAGAGAGTAGAAAGAAGCATGTTCACTGGAGAGGTTAAGTGAAATTGTCATAATTTTATATTGCGAAATAACATAGTTTGAGTATTGCTCCGTAACTACAGAAGGGCTTAGGGTCAGGGTGGAGGGGGGAGTAGGAGAAATAGTGTGAGTTTATTCATTCATTTAATCTATAATGGAGACATGAAAGCAGATGGAAATTCTTTAGTATGTGTTGAGAAAAGCGAACAGGGCTGGTTTGTTATTTTATGTTTTTACAAAATGAAAAACTGCGCAACGGAGACAGTGATAACTTATTTTCTGTCCATTGGTCCATGAACAAGTAGATCCACACATCAACTGTGTCATAACTCAGTCAAATCCGAACACGTAGACACGATACACATATTTTTAGATTCAGCGTGACTTAACCTTTCATCATTATATCAAATATCCATTGCAAATAAACGTCCATTTACAAATCATATGATGTTGTTGTGGAGTTAATAAACTACACAGTACAACAGTTTATTTGCCAGTATACTTTATGCAACTAAAATGTAGCATATGCCGTAGCATGTGCCGTAAATTGAGGCTTCATTTTCTCGGGAGATCATCCTCATTACAGCCATTACATTGCGCAATCAACATTTATTTCATAATGATAAGTTGAAGAAAAAAACTTGTCTATTACCTCTTTAAGTTGCTAACAGTTCTAAACCAGTGCAATGTGGGCTTGTTGAAAAAGGGGAAGAGATGTTGTGTATCAACAGCCGTAGGCTATACAGGGCTATGACCTGCTACAGTTGCTACTTACACGCCATGGAAGTTAACAGTATGTCTCAGTCAGCCGCTGCCATGGGAACCGTACGCCCAGAAACCTGACTCTTAGACACTGTTTCCACAAATTTGTCCAAAAATGGTTTTATCTCCTTTTGAAAAGTGGAGAAATATGCACAATAGCTACAGTTAGTTTATTATTCTTTACACAAAGTGAGGAGAATTTACAGCTCACCTTTAAAAATTGTGATGAACATCTCCTGTATGCATACCTGTCTCATAATAAAGAAGTTAATTAGCTCACATGTTAGGAGCAGCTGAGTTTGGATTTGGACCTGGAGGAACGGAGCATGTGTATGTGTCATAAAATACAGTGAGTTTAAAAAGAGTTCCAAGCCGTGAACTCAATCCATCATACTTGTCTTCAGTGCTGATAAGCAGTGTGGAGCACCCTCGGCGACATATATCATCATTGTGTTTGTAACATTTGTACTTTAAAATTCTTCCACAGTGATTTCAGTCTCAGTGTAACTTGATACATCTGTAGCTGTTTGTGTGAAGCAGAGCGAAGGACTTCAGTGGCAGAGCCTGTCCTCTGCAGTAAGCTCTGGAGAGAAGGGTTTACAATTGATTTACAGTCTGTTTGACCCCATTAGGCCCATGAGCACCTTTGTATCCACGGCTCTGGGGAATGTGTGTGTGTCAGTGTGTGTATATGTGTGTTTATGTATTGCAGAAAGATAGAAAGAATGAAAGAACGAGAGGAAGGAAAGGTGGGGGGGATGATACAGGAGGCTTCCAAGGCCACTGCAGAGCAGGGTTCTGAGCATTGCATCAGGCCCATGTTTATTTCATAAACATTCTCCCCAGCTGTCAGTCTGAGAGAGATAGTATACGCTCTCCATCTCCCCCCTCAGCTACCCACCGGGGTAAATAAGCAGCAACACACCTGCAAAACTGGTGTCCTCACATGAAATGAGAAAGTCTGCCTGATAATAAACAGCTACTGTACTTCAAGTTGAGGCTGGGGTTAGAATTTGATATCAAATACAGATACCAGATTTCCCTTTTGCTCTTAACTTGAAGCACATTTTTGTAGCTATTGAATCATAATTTTCTAAATTTGAAATGCAGCCAGCGATGTATTATTACAGGCAGAGAGGTCAGTGCTCCTGTCCAGATGAAAGGTCAGAGAGGCACATTATCCCTAATATAACAGCTAAACATCAATCAACAGGGCTATACTTCACTCTGCTCTCTTTGGTATCTAGTGATGAGAGATGTATGACTGGGGCGGATATAGAGGTCTAAAGGCCCCCCGTCCCCTGGGTCCCACCACCCTCTGCACTCATGTGGAAAAACTCCAAAAAACAAATGCTTGGATCTATGCCCCGAGGCCATAAAACCTATTGACTGCGCATCTCCCGCATTTATTCAGAGCGAGGTGTTCATTCATACCCCCACCAAGTGTTATTATGACATATCTGCTTTTTGCACGGCGTATGTGTGTGTCACTTAGACTGGGCTGGTTCTCCGTGCTGCCTGCTGGTCTTATGTAAATAGAGCTGTCAGCCACTTGTTATGGCCGGGCTGGGAGTCATCAGGAGGCCCTGGCAGCCTCTGGGTCCCTGGCCTCCATGTGATTCATAACTGGCTGGGGGACAGAGGGGGGAAGTTCAAGTCTGCCCAAATCCAAACAGTGAAGGAGAGAGGGGGGAAATGGAACAGAGGGAAGAAAGGAAAATATGGTGGCGGTGAGAGTGTGAGGGAGGGTAGGATAGAGTGGTGAAGGATGATGGAGCGAGGAGACACTTCGGGTAGATTGGCAGTTTGTAAGGAGACAAGTGCTGCGGAGGAGTTTGGGTATGTTGAGCTTAAGATGAACTCAATGAGTTTGGGTTTCCCTGACTGTCTCCCCTCCTCTTCCACTCAGTCACTGTCACTCCAATCATCATGGCGGTTTATCCTTCCTGCACTCTTGGCCTCATTATTTTCTCTTCCTGCATCTCTCCCTTATGTTGCCTCTCCCTCCCCCTTACTCACCACATTGATTGGCATGAACCAATTTCTAAAACTTTAATTTCCACTAAACCCCAAGGAACACATTGCCTCCAACTATTCTCATGTTTGACTCAAAGTTGTAGTGCAGTGAGGACTCATAATGATACAGAGGAATGGAATCCATGGCGGTATTTGAATATTATAAACATTAGCTGGAGGTGAATTTGGGCTCCGTTGCTGAACATCCCCTTAATTGCGCCACAGCAGAATTTTTACTTTCTGGGACCTAATTTATGAACTACCAGACCCAGCAAATTAATAAATAATGAACTTCTGGATTAAAATAATTGAGTATCAAGAATTCTATACAGACAGTATCCCCAGGCAGCCGTGGTATTGTTGTTAACTTCCATCAATTTGCAGATTAAATCATGGATCTTACTGAGTGTTATTATGTATGACCAGACATGATTTTCACTGGAAGTCATGCATTGGGAGGCATGTATGGGAGGTATCGACACTGCTGCATACTGAAATGTAATTGCTGCCTAGATTATGTTCACCGGCAACATTTTTACCAATCCAGGAAGTGTGACATCCTATACTGTACAGGAGTCATAGAAAGGACATTGACACCAAAGAATCAGGTGTATGTTCTGCCTCCCACGTGCTGTTAGGTTTAGGCTACTAAAACACCTGGTTCAAGCTGCGCCAACCAATGTTTTCGTATAAACAATGGATCGTAAAATGAAAAGCTCTTATGAGCCCATTGTACGCCACCTGTCCTACACCTGACAACTTACAACGGTAAGTTAGCAATTAGCTGGTAAACATAGTGGGGCATTTACCAGCTAAAAAGCCAGATATTTCTGTTAGGAGTTGGTGGAGACCAAAAACTAAGCTAAAAGGATAGTGAATCTTGGACTTACATTTCTTTGGCAGACAGAGACACAGCTCCAAATGAAAGCTAATGTTGCTCTACTGGATGTGTAAATAGGCAACTATTTGCTAACACGTTTGCAACTTTATAAGCTGATATTGTGTCAGTGTTGAATTGGTTGTTGGGTTCCCCCTAGTGGAAACAACAACAACAAAAAAATCAATTAATGCAGCTTTAAAGTCAGTGAGAGGTTGTGGTTTGCAGATACGATCAATATAAACAAATTTCCCGTAATGTTGATTCAAAGAGTTCAAGAGGACATTATTTTTTCATCAATGTAGTATGTAAGTACAAGTCCTTAATTATGTCTGTTTGGACAGAATAATGTAAAAACATTATTGTTGATACTATATTAAATTCCTGTTTTACTCAATTTAGCAATTTTACATTGTTAATAACAGTATAGTAACAGTAGAATTGTTAATATTCTTGATAATAATAGTAATTTTTAAAGCTGATCTAATCAATATTATATGTTATTCATGAATCAAACATGTATCTCCTTCTGCTCTTAGGAGCATTTTTCAGCCAAAGTTCAGTCTCGCTGCTCTCATCAGCTTTGTTTCCAGGAGCAGCAGGTGTTTACAACGAAAAAGCTATTTGTTAGCAGCTAACTAGTCAGCTAGCTTTTGTTAGCCACTAGCTTGTGTAAGAGCCATACATTTCCCTCAGGTGGTGGTTTAATGGGGACCGAACAAGAACTAGAAAGAGTATAGAATATCGGACAACAAATGAACGCTAAGGTTGGTCCCTGGCTGCTGGATATAAATAAGCAACTTCTTGCTTTAAACTTATAGGTCTGTAAACTTGTTCTGTTGCTTTAATAAGAGGAAAATATTTAAAATGTAAATTAGCTTTAGAAAACACCATCAGTATTAGCGTTTTGAATAAGACCTTCTATTGGTGCTTCAAGCAAGGGAAAATGTATGTGTCTGCCTTGACCTTGACTCATTATCATTTTCATACAACAGCTCTGATGGCTATCAGCATTTCAATTATATCTTTGTGAATATTCAATTTGGCATGATGGTCAAAACAACCCGCTTTATCTTCCCTCAGATAGAATTAAGTCTCCAAACCAGCTCTCAGAAACTCCGCTGTTTCTCATTATTCCCCATGATGATAAAATAAAACTTCATGCCACAGTGTGTGTATGTGTGTGGGTGGGTGGAGATACCAGATACCGCTTAAATTGATTCTTCTGCCAATTGATTCATCTCATGCTGAAATGAAGACGGTTATAATCTCTCAGTCTCACCAATTGAGCTTTTTTTGATGCTGTGTGACTGAGCGCTGAAATACAAGACGGCTGCTCATTGATTGGAATAGAGAGTGCACATTAAGTCTGTACTGATGCTACATATGAGTTCAAAGAGTGATGAATGCGCAGAAGAAGGGGTTTATCTGGCCTGTGTTGAAGTGTTGTGGGGCTGATAACTGTATCAGATATTCTGTTGTCATGCCACCTCTGTAGACACTTGGATTCTGCAGCGGAAAAGAAGCATGAAGATGTCAGATGTGTGGCCTTGAAGAAGTTTGCTGATGTGATAAAAACAAGGCCTTGGGGGAAAATTCGCAACATTAATAATCACATTAGAATATGAGTGGTACATGTCAGCAAAGTATCTGGAGATTGCAGATTTTTTTTAAAGGTGTATTTATTTGTTTTCCTCTTTCTCTTTTGGAGACTCACCACCTTGACTATTTCCACTGTCTCCTTCAGATCAGTCTTGTACAGTAGTGGAATAAATTTGGATTAATTGCAGCCCCGGTGCCAACTAGCTCCGCTCGACTCAGCTCGCCGACTGCTGGGATGCGAGCACAGAAATCATCTGCCACCTCTTCCCTGCACTGTATATCCCTTGTCATAGCACCGCGGAAGTCTTGCCCGCTAAAACAGAGGTAATTAAATCTCCCCGCTCTCATTAAAAATACAGCTGTCTACCACCGAGCACCACGGCACCACTAAGCGAATGTAAATTTTCATTTCATGGTGCTGAGAGAGAGGGAGGCTGTTCTTCGGCAGCCACCGTGCCCCTGCCAGCGCTGTGCAGGATAACGGCTCCCCTTAAATAACTGTCCTTTTGTTTCCTGCAGAATTACATAGGGAAATGGCCCGTGTGTTATATAATTTGCGGATTAGGTGCAGTCATGGGTCTCTCGGTTACTGCTGGAAACAGTGCGGGCGTCTTTTTTTTTTTAAAAAAGGGGAAAAGGTATATGGCAGGATTTGGAGATGTTAACTGATTTTTAATTGGCTTTTCCTATTAAAAAGCTCAGATGCTCCTCCAAGATTAACACAGGGAAACTTCTGTGAGGTTAACCACTAGTTGACATGCCATGCACATTTCCTCTCCATTAAGAAGAAGAATGGTTTTGCTGATTTATAAAGATTGGACTAAATTAAATACTGTACGCCCTGCGGAAGTGTGATGCGCTGAGTGAGGGAGGAAGTGAGGCACTTTGACTGACTGAACTTTAGTGATGAATACTCTTCACAAAGCTCCACACAGCTGTCGTAGTTAGACTACTAAGCATAAGAAACAATGCATGGAGGCCAAGCATTTGTGTGTCATTTAATAAGAAAATTCAAAATCTACATGTTACGTAGACTTTCTATGTTAGATGACAGCATAATTTGCCAAGCAATAGATTGAAATGTATTGATTTCTGTTTCATGGCGTACATGACATTTGTTTCTTAAAGCCAAACAATGAAACTCTCACTCTTCCTGAAGCAAAAATGTCCAGAAATTCATGGAAAGTAAGACATTGTTATTGCAATCTTTCTTATTGATTATAATACCTTGGAGGAAGTACAGATAGCAAAAATAAGTTTTATTTACCAGTCCAAAAGAGACTGTCCTCCCCAGAAAAACAACAGGGCCGGTCATAAACACATAAAACAACCTATGTTTGTGTTTTGATCTGGTACGACTGTGCAAATAACTGTGTCTCAGATGCAAAGGTGGAGGTTTAACGTGATGCTGTTATAGAAATACAAGTTACAAACCAGAAAAAGTTTGGGTGGATGGTTGGGTGTACAACAGTGTCTGACTTTGACATGCAAGACTGCTGTTTGCCTACCAACTGTCAGTGTTGAGTTTCTTTTAACCACAACCATGATCTTTCCATAACCTTAATGTTATCATCCTTCAGATTTTCATGAAATCTCAATTATTTCTGTTCTGCATTTTTAGCAATCGCCACTCAATGTATTAACCTCCAGAAGTTTTCATTGTTAGTGGCAGAGTCTGCCATTCTTGTGCTGGAGTCAGCTTTCCAACCTACACGTGAGGGATTCACAGGAAACGATGCATGCCTCACTGTTTACTGTTCACTCTCCGACTGTAGACTGTAAGTTTCTGCTAATGCTGGCTTTTATTGTGGAGAAATCACCTGAGAAGCAATGCATTTGTCACAGAGGTTAGCGTTGAGTTTGTTTGGCTGCACTGTAAACAGATCTATCAGTTGCTCTTCTGTTGCATTTCTGTCAAAGTAGCTGCACAAGGTTCAGTTACAGTTTGCTGTAGCAATTCATTGCATTTATGGTTAATCTGGATTTTACAGAATCATCCAAGATGAACATTCTGTCTGGCAATAGGGTTGGGCAAACAATGTCTCCCGACGAGATCATAGTGCCGTTTCACGATACGCTCATATTGTTTTGGAAGGTTTTGTGCTTTAGGTATGAGGAGCAAAACCATAATCTTTACAAAAAAAAGCGGTTTTAAAATCACATTTTTAATGAGATACTGTGCCTCTTTTTCATTATGTCTGAAAAGAGGTTGATAAGAAAATCCACTGGCCTCACTGTCATAAAAACACCACAAGTATGAAATGCATTATGAAGAGACCGTGAATGTTTTTACTCGGCCCCAGGAAGATTTAAGACTGCATGAAAAATTATAAGTGCGGCACAGGAAAACATGCACAAATGCGGTGAATGACAGTTACGCATAGGCAAGGAGTACAGTTAGGACCTTTTCCCACGAGTGCTACAGTTCATAAGGGAATACAGTTATTACTGCATGAAGCCACTATGGTCAAATAAGGAGATTTCATTGCCTATTGCTGGCATTGAGTCAGAAACAGAGATGCTGAGAGTTGCAGAGCTCTTGCGGTACATTTTGAGATTTCATTTCACTTTCATGGCAGGGGCATGGGGTCTGAAGATGTGCCTACCCCTTCTGTCAATCATCCAGGCAAACACACCGAAGCAGATCTATAATTCAACTACAGGGGAGCTCATACAATTCATAGGGGCCGGTGTTTTCTTTTCTTTTTTTCCCCCCTTTTTTTATTTTTTTGGCTTCTTTCCTCCTCAGTGTTGAACCCTGTTGCATTTACTCTTTAATTTCACAGCCAAGGCTCGAACCTGACATCTCTACCACCCAGCTCTACAGTACCCTTTCTTCCTGTAGACATTAGAATAGCATAGGTTGCAGCACCCACATGCCACAATTCAATTATCTCACTGATTTACAGAGAGGGGGAAAAAATAAAAGACAGATGGGAAAAAAGTGTTCATTCAGCTGTCCAGTTTGTCCAGTCCTCCGTCTGTTTCCGACTAATTTCAAAGGACGAGACGGTGTTCTGAAAACATCATGTCCTCCTTCAGATTTCCCCATTTAAACCTGTCAGCAGACTCCCATGATAAGTTAATGGTGGTGCCCTGGTGTTCAACATGCTGAAAGACATTTCAACTTAAAAGAATGCTGCACACGGTGTAAGCAAAGTCAAATCTAAAGGCTGTGAGGATCAGCAGAAGACAATGTGTAGATTCTCACAAGTGCAAAAGCAGACGCTTTCTCAGGTGATTCATACTGTAGAGCGTCAGCATTTTTAAAATGCAATGCAAAAACAGGAAATGAAGCAGAACATTATGTCAGCGGTTTACAGGTGTCAGCATTTGGATAAATATCAACTGAAATTGGGGAGTATTAACTGGAGGCCAGCTTTTCTCTCATTTCTTTTTCCTAAAACGGTTCTTTCTTTTTTTTTTCCCTATGAAGAGTTTTTTCCTGCTCCATGTTGGTCTTACTGCTTGGGTTTCATGAGGGTAATGCTGGTTAGGTGAGACACAACACCACCGCCACACACTTTGCTTTCTAAACAGCAGGCACATCTCTCTCTTTCTCCCTGCGCTGGTGAGCACACAACATGGAGAGCTCCCAGCTAAATTACATGAACATGTCTCCAAGTACCTACCACAGACAAGTTATTTTTAAGGCCCAAAACCAATGTTCTAATGTCATTGTACTCAACCATAACACCAAAACAGCCACCAGCGGGGACTCTGAAACAAGCTGGAAATCTCTGTTAAAGGAAGATGACTTATACTGAACAGACCTCCTTTCTGCTCAAGCCAGTGTTGCTGTGTCTCTTTTCAGATTGCCAATATCAGTTTGAATGGACCTCTACTCCCTCCAAATAAAGTTGATTGTATATCTGACCTGTGATATGGCTGCTGTAGTATATGACCACTTTGTGGACTCTGGTCAGGTACAATATCACCTCTAGTTAGGGCTGAGCAATATATTTAATTAATTCAATTAATTAAAATTGTTATTTTTGCACAGTGTGTAAAAAAATGTAATGCAAAGTGCATAAAAAAGTTTACATTCAGTTAAAACATCTTGAGTGAGTCCTGTGAACTGCTGCAGGTGTGCATGTGGTGCAACTGTTAACTTCACGAGACGGTCATGACTCAGGTGCTCGACTTCAGGTGGCTGGTAGCTGGCTTCTGCTTGTAGGTCGCATCCACATCAGAGATCAGGCTAAAAAAAAAAAAGACTCCACGCAGTGATCTGAGCTGTCAGTTTGTGTTTGTTGTCATCTGTGTTTACAAGAGGTGAAGCCATGGTCAACTGAACTAGTGTGAGGCCATGTAGCCAGAGAGCTAACACTGGCTAGCCAGCTGTCTGCAGATATCAGGCTGATGTCAAGAAACTAACAGCAGGAGCAGATTAATTAGTGTGCTGACTTTTCTGCTCTATCTGTACTGACTAATTAAAACTGGATATCTGTGCTCTACTTAGTTGAAGCATCTGGTGCAGACAGTCCATAATTATAACCAGTATTTTTTAAACATCCGTAACAATCATGTTTTAGATTCTAGGAGTATAGATTAAAAGTGTGAATTGTCCTCCTGCTTGGAAAAAAATGCAATTAGTTTTGTTTCTCTTATTTTGTTAATGCTTCCATCCATCTGTCATCTATAGCCACTAATCCTGTGCAGCTCACTTTGGGCAGGAGAGGGGTACATCCTGGCCAAGTCATCAGGGCTAACACGTACAGACAGACAACCACTCGCACCTATGGGGCATTTACAGCTGCCAATTCAAGTGACACAGGCCTTCACTGGGGAAAGGCCCCCAAAAGACACCAGCAAGGCCCCAGGCGGCTGGGGGGCTCAAAGTGAGGCAACAGCAATAACTACTGCACCAGCGTGCCACATTACATTTACAATAATATATACAATATATACTGTATGTAGAAGGTGAAAATCTGTACTCAAATATTCTCGCTAATCAAAGTAGTTCAAGTCCTGTACTGAACAAGCAGGAGGGTCCAGATACAGGTACATACAGGCTTATTCATTATGCATTTCATCACATCTGAGAGCAGCTCTGTCAGATGTGGGTCTGGGAGGCTTTTTTGTGGATGTGTGGCTGGCTGCCGTACATGAAGAGCTGGAACATAGGCAGCAAGTTGCTTTACATCTTGCATACTGGTTGCGGTAGATCCCGTATCTTTACATGGCACGCGCAATTGCCCTTCAATTACCATTGTGAGGGCATGATGATATCTAGACATTATATGCTCCGCTGAGGCGCCGGCGAATCGTGTGAGCATCAATGTTTGATGATGGAGCACTTTGATTAATCAGTGGAGACTAGTGGGGAGACTCCCCGGCAGTAAAGAGTAACCAGGGAGGCATCTTCAAAGGCAAGTGGTTTCACTTCAATACCCCCGACTTCCGTCGAAAAAGAAGGCAGGAAAGGGACAATCAGCACTTTATCTCCTTTTCAGACCTGGCTTCCGCTCGGAGAAGAGAAAAGCAGGTGCCAGGTGTTCAGAAAGCCAGAGCGATATGGACGTGACGCTCCGGAGTTGACCCCGCTGAACTCTGTCTTTATTAAAAGCCCCAGAAAGTCTCCTTTATGATCACAGCGCTCAGAGAGAGGCGATGGGGGTGAGTTCTTTGAAGGCCCTGTCAGTCTGCTGCTGTCGGAAGCTTGCAGGTACGTTTCCATAATAATTTCCTAATTCAAAAAGCAGACCATATTGAGAGGTTGTCGCCACAAATTGTTTAGCTGAGGTATGCACTAAACTTGTGTCAAGTCTGTTCTTTTTTGCACATGCTCCATAAAGCTTTAACAAATTATACACCATAAAGGATCAGAAAGTGTAACTTTTGGTTGCTTTAAGTTTTGTGTGACTTTATTATTTTATTTCTCTACTGGTCCTTTTTTTTTTTTAACTCTCCCTTGTCACACATGCAAAATGCCACGACTCCAGGCAATATATCACTCTTCAAGGTGGACGTTTTCAACATGTGGAAGCCGAGTTTGGTTTTCTCCCTTTTTTTTCATTCCTGTGCAGTTTCAAAGTAAAACAGCCCCAATGTTTGAACAAGCGAAAACAAGTGGCTGTACTTTGGCAAACCACGCAATCTCAGAACGTATTTATCCAAACAAAGCCTGGTCCAATACCATCCCACTGTGGCTTCTCAATGGTTTCTGCATCATCCACCTCGATCCCTACAATAACACTGGGAGCCTCGGGGCTATTTTCAGATTTCCCAGATTTCCTTGAAGGGATACAACACTTAGTGGTTGAGAACAGTATTTTCTCACTCAGCTGTGTTTGTTTGTGCAGGTAACATCTGCACTGAGTTTGGTGTCTGATAGCTAAGATTAGATATGGAACATACAGTAAATTTGTAGTTTTTACCCACTGCAGATTTCTGTTTATGGACAAAAAAAACCCAAACTATACCAATATTGTGCAAGAAGCAGTCGATGAGTGACTGCTGATATAAGAGCAGGAGACATGTGACTTGTAATACTTTTCTTGTCTTTCTTTATTATCCTATCTTATGTCCACTACTGTAGATTTACATCTGTGCATAAAAAATATATCTTATGATATCTTCAGCAAACATAGCTCCTTAGGTGTCGTTTTAGACTCATTAGTTGAGACTTTATTACTTGGACGTCCAATGATTTGCTGTAATTTCTGTGATTTTACATTCACTGTAAACATAATCCACAGGAATAACAGCAATGGCAGGTCATAATTTGACAGAAAATTACAATGACAATTGACATCACAAATTCTTAACACAAAGCTAGCGTAACAACCTAGTTTAAAGACATGGATGTTTACCAGTTCAACATTTTGGGAATTCTTCTTATTCAATTTCTTGTCAAGAGCTAGATGAGAGCATTGATCCCATTCTCATGTCTATATGCTAAATTTGAAGTTAGAGCCAGTACATGGTTAGCTTAGCGTAGCATGAAGAAAGGAAGCAGGGTTTTTTTGTACGAACTAAACAAATGAGCATATAACATGTTAATTATTGAGTTTTAGAGTTTCTGGTAGGTGGGTTTTGTTATCTTTGAACAAAGCCAGGCTAGCTGTTTGCCCATTTCCAGTCTTTATGCTAAGCTAAAAGCCTGGTGGCTCCAGTTTCATATGTGTATGTAGCATAAAGACATGAGAGTGGCATCAATCTGCTCATCTAACTCTCTGCAAGACAGAAAATAAATGTATATGTATGTAATGTAATCTTTTTGTTCCTCATTCTCTTTCTAATATTGGTTTTCTTCATTTGAGGAAAGTTGAATTTAGTATCATCACTGAGAGTTTAACTAAATTAAATAATTCATTTTAAAGCACTTTTAAATATATATATATATATATATATATATATATATATATATATATATATAACTTATATATAACTTTCAACCTGCTTTCAGCCAGCTATTAAAGAAAATTTGTTTTAAATGTATTATTATATATTTTTGTACCTGCACTCGTGATCAAATCTCCATTAAAGCAGTGAGACAGTTTTGTTGTCACTTGCTGGAGCTCAACTGTCACTCTGTGCTTTTTGCTCATGTTGGCAGCAACTTCAGCCAAAGCCAAAACAGCAGTGTTGTGGGTTTGCATTGGGTTGCCATGTTAGGATGAAGTAAGAGGACAAAGCACAACTTTGTCAGCTAGTGGTAATTAAGTTGTGAGTTTGCAATCCTGCATATATTACTGATACCTGTAAATGACATAAAATAATTTTCAAGTAAAAGCCATGTGCAACACTCACAGACAACAGATAAAACATTATTCGTCAAGCTTTAATTAAATCTGATTTTGTTTCTTTTATATCTATTTTATGTTTTTGGCTCAAATATGGTATTATTCTTGAGAAGTCTGATACAATCAGAGTTCAAGCTAAGACTTTTGCTATTCTTTTCCCATTCAGCTTCCATCGCAGCCCAGGACAAAAACTGAAACGAGAGCTTGTAGCTCTGTCAAGGCGTCATCACCCAGGTGTGCCAACAAAAGCTCCAGCAGATCCAACCAGTGACCCCTGGGAAAGGTCATGTAAGACTCCAATCTAAATTCCTGTCTGACAAAACCCTTAAAAAGCGGTCTGAAAAGGCTGTCCATCCACAATGCAGCACCCCGAAAAGACTATTCAGCCAGCGAGGCTTCAATTGAGACATTTGGAATGTGTCGTTCGTTTGGAAAAGGTGGAGCTCTGGGTTAAAGTTTCTAAATTAACTGCGGTCTATAACTACTGTAGGTAGCTAACTGGCTTTGCTAACTGGCTTTGCATGGCAGTCCCGTCAAGGCCTCAGTGCAGGGCTGCCAGAGAAAGCCCCGAGGAGGGGTATTATTCTGGCCTGCATTCTGGCTCAGAGGTGCCCACAGCCTGTCCCTCACAATTATTCAAAGTGTGACTGTGTGGTAGGGTTTGGTATCAGTGAAATGCAGACTCCCTTCTCGTTGCCCTTGTCCCTCTCACATCCTCCCAGTCGCTCTCTCCCCGTCCCTCTTCCTCTCTGTCTCTCTTTTTTCGCCTTCAGCAGTTTCACCACATGCAGAATGGAGGAGCTAGCCAGAAGGTGTTTCAAGGGCTTGAGCCCTTTCAGCCTTTGACAACCATGGCTGTGCAAATGCAGAGCTGTGACCTTGGCAACAGCTCTTATCCCGCTCCATTTCAAACCACGGGAGGAGGGGATGTTGTTCCTGATCTATGCTCTCGCTAACTGTGTGCGCGCGCCTCACCCGCTCTTTAATATCTCAAATGAAAGCTTAAAATTCTAAGAGGTATAAAGATAACAACATCCCATAAGACATCATTGTTCTTTGAGTGGAAGAAAAGAAAATGCGGGATGAGAATGATCGCAGGCTGAACAGTGAGTTTCGACAGGATTCTTAACTAAAATATGGAGTCTGTCTTGCGTTTCTGTGGACGAGGACTGTCAAATCCCCTGCAGAGTTTTATCAAGGTGCGTTGGATTTAAAATGCGCCTGTACAACTCATTGGAAGCCTGTGCGAGCCTCTGCTCACAGATCTTTGGTATGAGTGGTTGTATGCATGTTGAGTAACATGGAGCTGCTCTCTTACTGGCTAGGTCTGAGAAAAAAAGAGGCATAAAAAAAAAACAGAGCTGACAGTGTCTCTCTGTTACCCCAGTAGAATTGAGTTGCACTGGCATAAGCAGACAAGACTCTCCCTCTCTCCCTCCCTTACTCTATTGACTCAGTGGATAATCTTGACTCCCCAGAAAAATCCTTAAGCAGCTGGCCACAAACCTTGTGCTTGAGTGCACATGCATACAATATCTTCCTCAGCCCTGGGGCTGTCCCCCCCCTTTCTCTCTCTCTTTTCCCTTCTTCTTCTTCCTCAGTTCTCCAGTGAGATCCTGAGCCAACATATCTGGAAAAAAGGCAGGATTTGTTGGTAGGGACTGGAAGAGAGTGCCAAAATCAACACCGCTCTTCTCCTCGGGGAGACCAGCAGCAAATTGGACTCGAGCTGGGTTTCTGTCTCTCGGACCTGCGTGAGGCTGCCGACTTCCACTGCTGGGCCCCGCAGTGAAACCAGAGAAGCTTGTGTCCATTTTTGTTTAAAAAAATAACAGCAACCCACAAGTAAAGTGGTGTAGCAAATTGTACATAGTTCAAATGGATTGATTTCCTGTGTAAACAGGTAGGCCATTAGAGAGTTGGTTTTGATTTGTGACCATGCTAGAGCTGTATTAGTGGTTTCCTTCACTCTGGCCCACAGGTATGGCAGCCAAGTAGCAAGTGTGTCTACATCTGTGAATGCTAAAATAACAAACTTAAGTATTGATTCCTAACTATAGCACTGGCAGGCCATGAATTGTACCTTCGGGTTGGAATAGACATACAAATTAGTCATGAATGAAAAGACAGAACAGGGCAGTGTACACTGTCAGTTTTCATTCGGTTTTCTACCAGATGTTATACCGAGATATCAGAGAAGGTGGCGGGCAAGCGGGTTCAGTCTTGTATAGCTTCAGCACATCCTTTGTATCATTACACCTCCTCACATCAAATCCAACTGGACAGCTGTAGATGACACCTTGTTTGAAGAGTTTGACGTTTGATCGAGGATGTGTTTGATGCAGGAGGAATAAAGAGTAACACCTTAGCTTTTCAAACTGGGGTGCTGCTGTTTGAAGTACGAGGGCAGTGCAGGGAAAGCCACGTATGTTCTGATCAGTTTCTATTGACTTTACAGGGCGAAAAAAATGATTCAAAAGCATGGGGATGCCAAAATTGAATTTAAAACTTTACCTGGAAATTAAGACTGAAATATGAATGTTACTACCAAAATATTTTAAAGGCAGAAAGGTAACACGTACAGTATTGAGCTAATACTGGAGCAATCATTTTTTTAAGTCAACAATTGCTTGTATATGCATGGTTTTGTTAAATTGGGACCTAAACGTCTGTATATTCTATGCTCACTTACACAGAACAGACAAGAACCCACAAACACGACTCGAAAACAATTAGGTAATATATAAAAGTCCAAAAGGTTTATTCTGGGAACAGGCAAGGGTCAAAAACCAGTAGTTCAATAGAGACAGGCAGGCAGAGTTCAGGGAATCAGGCAATGGTTCAGTCAAGCGGGATTAGTTGCTGTTGCTTTGCCTGTCGAGCTTTCAATTCTCATACAGCACATATGCAGGTTACAAAGACAATGGTGGCAGATTTACTATGATAATCGCTGCTAGCTTGCTAATTACAGTGGGCTAGCGTTAGCTCCATGAGTTGGCAGAGAACGCCGTCTCCCGCTCACTTTTTTGATGTGTTCAGATCTTGTGAAAGGGGTCTTACATTGTAGTTAATGTCTACATGCATGATATCACCAAAAGAATGAGGCTAAAGCTACAGGTCCTTGGCAACCTCAGCATCCTCACCAGCCCTATCCAACGAAGAGCAAGACAGAGCTGCTAACGTCACCCTAAACTCTGACATCATCCAGGACTGCTACACATGCTAAGAAAATGTTATAGTGAATGTGCTTGTTGTTAAAGGGGCATTTTTTAAACATAACCTGTAAGCCCATAAACTATGTTGTTAGTGCTCCTCGGCTCTGGAAGTGACGCGTGGTTAGCCTACTACTAGAAGGATTGCATCTTTCATTAGAGCAGAAAATCACACGGGTTAATCCCTCCCTTACACTTCTATATTTGATTTTGGAAAGGCAAAGAAAAGACATGACCTTGTAAACTCTATACTTACAGTATCACTCTTACTACAGCCTCATGCACACTACTTTAACATGTGGACAAATCCACAATTTGTCACATACAAAATATAAAACCTTGTGTTAAAGATTAGATTTGCAGCACCTATCATTTCAACGCTGAAAATACACAAACATGCATAATAATGTCGCTTGTAAGTTGACGGTGCTAGAAGGTTGTAGGAACGCTTTAAACAAAAGTAAATGGAGGAAATGTTGATAAGTCACACTCTGTGTCTGAAACTCACCGTCACCTAACCTTTTGCCATGGCAAGCCAGAGCAGAGGAAGGAGATGAAATCAACTTAAGACGTTCTGGTTGAATGTAAACAGTAAGCATGGAGAAATATGTTCATACCTAAAGTGCAAAATCTTAAGTGGATTTAACCATCTCTCTCTATCCACTGCATCGAGCGTGTGAGATGAACAGATGTCATGTCTCGAGGTCTGTGCGAGATTACATACTGGCTTTGTCTCAGCATGTAGAGACGTTAGATATGTTAACTCTGACATTACTCTGCTCTGCTTCCCACAGGCTGTGCTGTGCTTTCCGTGGTCTACTGAAGGGGAACAGAAAAAAGAACCTGACCGTTTCAAACAACTGACTCTCTGACCTAACATGCTGTAGCCATTTTGTAAATTACTTAACTTTTAGT
>NTHP01000296.1:417883-434911 GCA_003416845.1 Oplegnathus fasciatus | reverse complement strand
TTTTTCTCAGAATATATTATTTGATGAAACAGGTCTACCCAGTCCTTTCTACCAAATAACATAACGTCAGCAAGTAGTTTTGGGGAAGTAGTCTCAGTAGTTTGCAGGTAAGTTGACATCCTCATCGTGACTGAAGAGACATGATGAGAAAAATTTAGCTTGCTGCATCCATCATCAGTGTGGAAACTTCTTTCTTCGGGCTGCTGTTTACTTTGCAACATTCCTTCACTTGAAACGCTGTACTGCATTTGTGAGAAGTGCAACAGAGCATATGTGTGCATCGTGCATGCATAAACATGTACTGTGTATGTACTGTATATGGTAGCATGCTTGTATCATCTACACAGTCCTGTAGCCAGAGGAAACTTCTCGGATGGTACACCTCAGCCACCTGGGGGTGGGGGTTGCTGCAGCACCCTCAGCACCCCCCGCCTCCCCGTGGCTGTATCTGAGGGCGACATGTCTGTGTGGAATCTCCTCAGGACCTGCCGCGCCTTATGCGCATGGCGCATCAATGAACATTGGTTCGTGAAAACTTTCCTCACAATAACTTTTCACACATTGCAGTGGATGCACCAATTGTTGATCAGTGTCATTGTTTTATTTTTATTCGAAAATTCGTTTTTGGAGGTGTAGAGGGGTGTAATGATATATGGTGTAATAAAAGGCATAAGAGGGATAGTAGCTGCTGATAATGTAAAAGAAGAGTGTAATCAGGCTTTAAATGTCAATTTAAATGTCAATTAGCAAAACAGTGAAGCCTGTTTGAGTAATGAGATGTTTAGTTTTGAGTTATCGTAAATAAATATTAAATCAAGATTTAGATTTGTTTAACTATTAATGTATTTTCTTTTACAGTTAAATAAGTAGTTCAACATTTTGGGAAAGAGATTTAGATGAGAGGATCGATACAACTCAAGTCTGTTCATTAAATATGTATTACAGCCAGGTTAGCTTAGCTTAGCATAAAACCTGGAAACGAGGGGGAAGCACATAGCCTGGCTCTGCCTAAGGTAACAAAATCTACATACCAGCACCTCAAAAGCTTATTAATTAAAACATTTTATCTTGTTTGTTCAATTCATACAAAAACTGAAGTGTAAAAATGACATGTAGCAGTTTTATGGGGGTTTATGAAACAGACTATTTTTTGGCTGGGAGCAGTGACTTCCTGTAGTGGCATTAGGCCAACTAACTAATTATTTGTCACATATTAAATATATATATGAAAGTATTACTACAAATCTCTGATTAATACAATAATAACATGTTGTATTATGAATTAATGTATTCATTTTGACCAAATTCCAAGAATACAGTTTGACAAGCTTTTGCAAAATTGTCCATACGATGCTTTATCAGCTGCTGTGAGGAAATTTCCCACAAGGGAAATGTGATCTGGATGGAGGGGGACTGCTTATCTTCTGTCCTGAAGCTTCCTGATCCCATCAAGAGGAAGGCAGGCTCCGGTACTCAGGAATATCACCTCTGAGCACATTCCTTCTCCTTATGTAAGACATTCCATTGTTTCCATCTGAGAAATCTTGTTCAAATGTAGGATTACCTGCTAACTATAGGAAGTGGTGTAACTCAGGCCGTTGACTTGTTAAACACGCTGCTTTTCTCCGTGTCAGAAGTAAGATATTTCTTCTTTTACATAATACACTTTAACACATGCCTTCTTTAAATCATGGTCTCCTGTTTTCTGTAGAATACATTGTATTTGGAGGCAGATTTTTCCCACATCCTGACTCTCCTCTGCTCTCTCCCCTTCTTCCTTCTGAATGCTTCAAAGAGCAGGTATCCACAACCCCCTGGGGCCCAGTGATTGAAAGCTCAGAACGAAGGACTGAGTGCCAAAGTCTTATAAAGAATGCAACAGAGAATACATATATTATTCAGATTACATTCTAATGCCGCTGGTCTGTCAACACAAAAATGATCCAGAAATAAGTTATTTAAGGATTTCACAGGTAATGTTGAGCAAGTCAGGGGGAGAGAAAAAAGAGAAAGAGTCCTGTATTAAACCATGTGTTAAATTCATTAACTTAAGGGGAGATGAAAATCAGAGAGACTGATCTGGCAAAGGCCTGGCGTCTTCTCTTTGACCAAAGATGGCATGACATACTTCTGACAAGCTCACCATGTTACGGCAGAAGAGAAAAATCCGCCCTCCTCCGTTTTAATGGTTTTCATCTCTATAGAGTAGGTGTGACCACTTCAAATATTCCGGAAATCTTGGCGTAGAAAACTTGTGCGATTTGCCCTCCACTGGGAGGCTTCCAGATGTCAGAGCACCAAGCGATTAGCATGGCCCCAGCATTAAGAGGAGGGGGAAACTTGGATACAAACATGTTAATAAACCTCTCCCCCTGCAAGCCTTGGGCCACCCCACTGCTGCTATTGCAATCCGCTCTTCGCATGGCTGTAAAAATCGGTTTCCTCTGCCTCTGTGCCATCTCAGCGACTGTCTCTCCACATAATCAACTCATATCAAAATGCCTCTCCAGCTAGAAGGACTCCCACAGTGCCACAGGGCACCCACTCGAGTGGCGGCTTGGTGACACCAGAGAAATAATATATAAAAACTACCACCCCTTCTGGCAAAATAGTAGAAGTCAGAAATAGAAGAATATATTTACTGTTTATCTAATGAGAGAGAAAAGGGGCATAGCACACAGAGATGTTTTCTCCAGTTCTGTCTCGCGTGCTCAAGTGAAAGTAAATAACATACCTCAGATACTCCTTGAAATGTCTGCATAATTATTTCTAAAATTTGTTTGCAGAGGTATCATTTACCCCCATTTCCGCGGTGGACTGGGGGTGCAGCTGCACAAAATGAATTTGTCATCAGGTTTAAAGCTTTTTTGGCAGGCTATCCCGGAGCCAGCCAAGGTCCTTGAAGTAGGAAAGGCTTTCCTGCTGCTCGGCTCCTCTGCATCCCAGCAGGTCCGAGGATTAAATTTACGGCTGCCGTCAAAGCCTCTGACAGGCCTTAAAGGGAGAGCAGCGCTTCACCGACTCCCCCAGATATCATTCCCAGAGGACTTGGAGATGAGGCCTTTTTATTGGCAGCTGCAGAGCAAGTGGTGCCCCAGTGAGCTGACATAATGTGACTCTGGGCTTAGACGCCACGCATGCCACTACTCACTATGTCTCTCTACATCTCACCTTTTCTTTCTCCCCCAGCCGTGTCATCCACGCATGTCGCCACCCTCATCCTTATTCCGCTTGGTTTGTCTACTCCCATCAGTCTCTGTCTTCCCATATCTGTATCTCACTCCATCTCTCCTCCTGCATTTTCAGTTTAGCTCACACTTGTTCAGTCTCAAAAGTCATTTAAAAACGATCAACCCGAGCCACAACTTCCCTGCACAACTTCCCTGTATTCAGAAATTCAGGATCCATCTCAGATATGCACTTTTAATCTCAAGTTTCTTATGCATGGCACAATGCTTGGACTCAGCACATTATACATCTGCTTCTTAAGGAGAAAATGTATGAGTCATGTGATTTGCATAGTCAACTTTAAGGACATACAGGAAAATGAAAGTGTCGTACAGCAAAAGCAGTTTGAAGCTCTCTTTTTTTGTACTATTAACTGGTAAAACCTAAAGTCTGAAACTTGAATTCTCCGCACTGTGTAAGGAAATAAAAACTGTAATGATACTGCAACTATTGTAGAGGATTTTCCATTTTTTATGAATCTGAATTGGCTAAAATGAAGCCAATCAAAATCAGATCCTTTCTTTCTCTACTGTGTTCTGTCCACCTCAAGACTGCTAGTAGTAGTTATGTCCAATAATGCAGCACAATGTTGTCATATTTAGTCTCCATTTCTATTAATGCTAATATCCATCATTTCATTGCTTTGTATGTATGTGCCTCCGTGTTGCATGCCTTAAATAGTGCCTGACAATGTAGTATAATGTATGATAATTGTTTTTACTAACATTGATATTCTCCTTTCTTGTTATTATTACATGCCTATAACTTATCTAAATAACGTTGTAATTTTAATCTAATATTCTGTTTTCAGAGTGACTGGGGAGTGAGGGGGGTCTAGCTAGCTAGCATTAGCTGCCTCTCTTTCATGGGTCCAGCCGCTGTGATGGCAAATGATCAGACTGTCAAAACTCACAGCAACGGGTAGCCCTGTGACCTCAGCACTCTTTCCGGTACCCCATGATTTGAATCATGACACAGAGTAACATACAGAGTCAACATAGGGAGTGCTGAAATCACAGTTGGAGCTAAGCAATGGGTAACAGTGCTGGCCCCACAGCTGGTTAACTGCCTGTATGTTGTTGGAGACTATTTTTAGTGCCCGTTTACGCACTTATTGCGCCAATCGAATGACCAATACCAACATCGTAAGTAAGAACCCAGTGGACACTAATGTAGAGGACGCTTTCACGGTAGAAAAATAAATAAAACTTAAATTTCTTGTCAAAACAAACACCAAGGATTCTGATTTTAATGCTGCAAAAAATAATATTTCAGTTCAATTTCAACAAATGCTGCCAGGTTCTATTTCACTTGTCTTTGTTTGCTGTATATAGACACCTAGTTAATGTAGAGCTGCTGGGACTAAACAAGGAACACTAAGAGCAAATGAAAGGTCAAACTCTCACCTTGGGTTCATGACAGTTTTTCTAGCTCTTACTTAGTCAAGGTGAGGCCTCAAGCACCTCTCAGCTGTACTTCTTAGAGCTATTGATTTTCCTGCTCTCCTTCTCCGGCGCTGCTCCAATTACGTATAACCACAAGGATTTCCATGAACTGCTCCGAGACCACTCGTCTAGCGCTCCTTCAGATGCTGCGCCTGGCCCAGGAAACAAACCTTGGGAAAGTGTTTGTGGGAGGGTTAATGAATTTAGATCAGTGTTTGCCGCAAACACAGCCTTGCCATCCATTGCAGCGGCCTTGAAGTTGGCGGGCCCGAGGTTAGAGTTGAGTCGTCTCCGAGACAATGCAGCTGATTAGGATGGCAAACACCAGAGACTGTGGGACAGTGTCTTGCAGCCAGAGACTGGCTAAATGCTAAGCCACGGCCCGCGATAACAAAGCCATGAGGCATTGGTAAAACAGAGGAAGGCAGATAAAGACTTGAAGGCATATTGAAACCCATATGGTTTACTTAGCAGTTCAATTAGAATAGATTCAATCTTAGCGCTGCACTAGGAAAAGTCTAATGTAGAGCAGGTGACAATTCAACTTTCACAATTCAAAACTGCCACTCAACAGAAGTGGAGTGCTCAATCCAGAAAAGTTGAACTTATAAATGCTGAAACAGTTTTTAACCTCCTTCACCCCAAGCAGTCATTGTAAGTTGACATCAATAAATGTAATAAGGGCCCCTGTTCTCTGTTTGTTACAGTTTAAATTTGGATTTTGAGTGTCTTGAGTGTAAAATGACCTTTATTTAAATTAAAATCTGAACTTTTTCCCCCATGTTTTGCCATGTCTATCATGTAGTTATAGAGAAGTTCCATAAGTAGTACCAATTTAGCCAAAAGCAGACAATTGTGATACATTTATTTTTTAAGCCATCCCCCATTGCTTGTCGTTTATTGCCAAATCGGGGGTTAACAGGTTGGTTGACACCCTTCACTGGGGAGCTATGTAGGTTTACAGGCACAGTGTTATATTATACGACGTCATTTTTATTGGGATTTACACAGACCACAATATTCATATTGCTATATTTACAGTTGATTTATGAAAAGGTTATGTTAAAGTTGGCAAATATTGTTTTGTTGGAGGGCCAGGGCACCAGGGAGATACATATTTATTAAGATATAGACTACTAGGTATTTAAACGATTAACATTTTAACATGGAAAAACTACTTTAAAAGTGAATATACTACATAGAAATGTGTAGTTAAATGTGGAGATTATGTGGAGAAAGGTTAAAAGAAATGAAAATGGTTTCTCCCAGGGCTATAGGACTGGCTAGGACTAAATTGTGAGTTCATTTTCACACACTCACAGACGTGCTGGGGTATTGATGCAAGATATGAGCAAGATAGTGACTGACGTCTGGATACTGTGAACTGAGCCAGTTATTTAAAACACATTGTAGTGTGCAAGTCATCTGAGGGGTAAAACCCATCGCTGACAGCTCGCATTTCACAGCTGGGAGCCCAGACGGAGATATTAGACAGTGTCCTGGCTAAGACGGGAGAGGATTTTAAAAAGTATCAGTTTATAAAGACAACCAAAGGTGATAAATCATAACTGCATACATGACTGTTTTGGGACCAAACCTCCAACATTTTCCTTCCTCTCTGTAACTCTAAGACTTACTTGTCATGCACAAGTCTGTCCCTGTTGAGAGCAGATTCATTGCACATTTACACTGGGATAAATAGCATTTCCTGGGGAATAAGCCATCTCTTATTGGAGTTGCAAGTTTGAGCAGGGATGGCAATTTGTGCCCATCATGCAACACTAATTTATAATGACACCCCTGGAAACGCTGCTTCCCGTTTCATTTGCAATGCTAACTTGCCTCCAGACCACGCTAACATGGCTCAACAGTCGGATACGGAGGGGGCTAATTGCGCTGAGGTGGCCAGTAGCAACATGAGAGCCTATAATTGGAGGACACGCTCAGTGTGTGTGAAGAACCATTTGCATATCACTTCCACTGTCTCTGTGAGGTGATGGAACATTATTAGCTGGAACACTCGCAGCGTCCACAGTCGGCACTTCCTGCATTTATTTATTTTAGCCTTACATTTTCTGTGTCTGTCTGCCTGTCCAGATCACTCTGTCAAACTCTTTGTACATTTTTCTTTCTGAACTTGCATTGATTAACCTGCCACTTTGTTTGTCTTCCTGCACTGCTTTTTGGAAGGACACAACTGAGCCGGAAGATTGTCGTAATGATGCAGGGCTGCTTTACATGAAACTTTTTGCCATAAAGTCTGTTGATACAAATATTTATTCTTAGCTTTATGACGTAATCTTGTAGATTATCACTTTAAAGGGTAACTACACCCTCAAATTCTGCTACAACCCTTACTCTCAACTTACTTAAAAAACACAACAGAAGGGCGGGGGGGGTTCACACGGGTTGTGGGACATGGGGGACTGACCACTGCACAGTGGAGGCATGGGTAGCAACATTGAGCCAGGACACAGAGCTAACATGAGCGGCTACTGTCGGACGCTCTCCACTTGAAAAAGGAAAGAACACATTCAGGGCCCTTTGAAAAAGTCACTGTGTGTACTTGTGTTTCCACTATTTCTACTTACCACAGCAGCTGCTACTACAGTTGGGCAGTCAACGCACGATATTGACCTCTGAGTCTTCCTTAATTCTTCACCGAATTCGACTGAAAAACTTTCAAATCCAAACAAACACACACAAGCTAATTCTGAGCAGAGAGAGTTTTTATACTCTTTATACTACTTTTATCATTGGAAAAATCACCAACATCATATACCAACAAAAATCTCTGTGATAATTATTATTAATAATTTAGTGTGGTGATAGGATGTTGCGCTACGGAGCCCAAAAGGGGCAGCCTCATTACTTGGCTTTTAAAAAGCAGAGGACTAACTTTCCGCATTCTGTTTGAGCAATCCCCTTTTAGACCTTATGTGGCTTGTTAGGGGAGACAATACACCTAGGAGCAGCAGAGTTGTCCAAGCCTTCTCTCTGCACAACAATGAGCCTGTTGTGCTTTCCTCAGTGGTGAGGAGAAGTCCTGGGAGACTGGAGAGGCAGCTGTGGTGGGATCCTGGGACAAGGGCTAGGACTCGGGGAGGAGGAGTGCAGCAGAGGGGTTTTTTCGGGGAGGGGTGTGAGGTTATGGAGTCTAGAGGGCCTGTGTGTTGTGGGAACCCCCGATCTCCCGGCTCAACCCCCTCCAATCTTTTCTGACTCCAGAAAAGGCCAATGCGACAGAACTGCCATTTGCAATGCAGATCATGTCCAGGAGGAAGGAAAAAAGGAGCCGGGAATCAATGGTCCTGTATCAATCTGCTGACTGCTAATGTCCTCCACATTCTGATTCTTGACCCCTTCCCTGCCATCCCCCAGACAAACCACCATTGTCTCCCGGGGCCCCACCTTTCTCCCTCCACGCTATTGCGCAGCCAAAGATGCCACATTAGGCGAGGAAAATCCACAACTCGAGGTTTCTTTGAAGAGAGGCGCAGTAACTGTCATTTAGAAATGTGTTTAGCAGGTTTGGGGCCGCGACATAATGGGCTGAAAAGAGAAAAGATTGAGAAGGGGGAGGGTGGAAAAACGGGGGAACCAGTCAGCGTTTGGCGAACACAACATTTAACCCTTGTGGGCATTGTCATAATATCCCAATTTGTGTCACAAATCTGGTTAGAGTGATACGGTAAATCAGTAAAAGAAAGGGAGAGTGTCAGCTGACACTGCTCAGTGACAAAAGGGGAGGACGTTTGAAATCCCAGCCTCGACACTCATCATACCTGAGCATTGCTGGACGGACAAATCACCTCATTATTTTTACATGAAGCTTGTAATGAACTAACAGCTTCATCAACCTGTTAAATAAATACACCAATTAGCAAATCAGAACATCCCATCTCTCTTTCATCTCCAACTAGCGATAACATCACAAAGATGTTTTACTTTTGATGGAACACCTCAGAAATATCCATTTGAGTGTTGCTCTCATTACACCCTTGGTATGATGTATTTAAATTTGCAGTTGATTACATATCATTCAAGCGTGATAAGCAAATATAGTAAGAGTATTTCTTTTTTGGATTGCTTCACAGCATGATATATTTTATTTCATCTTGCTAGATGTAATATACTATCACTTTGACTCCCCCAGAAAAACTCAAGAGATAATCAGCCATGCTTACTCCCTGATGCATCCAGATGCTAACAAGCCCACATGAAATACAGCGTCACTCAGCTGTTCTGGCCAAACAGACGGAAATGCATACAATTAGCAAACCTGCGACTCTTATGGAATGCATCCCAGCTATTTCTGGCCATTAGTGATTTGGTTTGAAGTGGCAAACTGCTTCCAAGCCCTTGACCTCGGGGTGGGGTGAGCGGGGGGTGGACAGAATACCAGCGGGGGAGTAAATTGGCCGAGATGTGATTCTGAAGCCAAAAGTTCAGCATGTGCAGGGCGGTTGGCCTCAGACTATTCATTATTCCGCAAGATTGAGATGGAGGGTCGTCCTATGGCACGTTGGCTCTCATTTGGAGGAGAACAGCTGAAAGAGGACCACATATGGATGCACTGACCCCTCAACCCGCTCAGGGACTGACTGAAGACTTAAAATCATAATATCGCCCCAAGGTAATGAGAGCACTAGGAGCATTTTGTTGTTGCGGTTCTGGTTTTCAGTCAACTGCACATGTGGATGACATTTTATTTACTGGAAAAGGTTGCATGGCATCATTTTAAGCACACAGGCTCACTTGTATTCCCTCCATGTTCAGAGTTTGGACAAAAATAAGAGCAGGAAGTCAGTTGTGTGTATTATAAGGGCATGCTCCACTCATCATGAGTGCTTTTTCATCTACTTTTACACATCCTCTCCACCCCATAGTGCATATGCATGATTTCTGACCAGGCTGCTCCTGCATAAAAATGCTATACAGTGGATTCGCTACCACTGAATGGTATGATTTGGAAGCCAATCTGTCAGTTCTCCCTGTCCATGAGAAGCCTGTTCAGTCCTGTTGCCTGCTGTTTATTTATGAGCAGGTCTAGGCCCAGCGTTGTTAATCATTCATGAAACTTCGACGGGCCGCAAAAGAAGTCAACACCATGCTGGATCCTTACCTCCCAACCAACAGTAGGGGTAAAAAAATATACAATTTTCTGTGAGATCATAAAATGAAAATAGATGGGAGGAATAGGGGGAAGAAATCCATAAGCGAACACCCAGTTATTCATAGTGAGCTGTGTCATTGTGTCTCATTTTGTTTGGATTTATTACTTTGCTCTTAAAAACAAATGAGGATTGCTAATGATTGGGGTGCCCATGTAATCTCCTGTGTCTGATAATTCAACCTTCAATTATTAATCTATTCAGCTTGACCTGGTGTTGTTTTCCCTTCGAGATAACCCATCAAATAACACAACCCATTACATCCAGCGCTGGGATTCTGCAATCTCCTGCCGCTCGCTCCAATAGCAATACAGTTCCCAAACTCCATTCTCATTAATAAGTGAAAATAAATTACGAGGGGAGGCCAAATAAATTGAAATGTTCCTTAGAGGTCAGTGGCAGTACTCAGACTGGCAAAAATCGGCGTTGTAAATCAGGGAGTTGAAAAGTTCAAATTAAAATTGTTGACATATTTACCACTGGGCCCAAAGCAGTCAGATATTAAAAGTGGAAGGGAGAAAATAATAACTTGATTAGCAGGAAATAATGTGGTCGTTTCATAAACTAATGCGCTTGACCTCGTCTGGAACCACGTTTGGAAATTTTCTTGCAAAAGACGGGAAGACAGAACAGGTCACTGCTGGAAACCGGAAACCTTTTTTGGCAAATGGAGGTTTGTGGAGGGGTGGGGGTTGTTGAGGACTATGTGCGCACACACACACACACACACACACACATTTGTGTGTGTGTGCGAGAATGAGAGAGTGAGTGAGTGAGTGAGTGAGTGAGTGTGTGTGTGTGTGTGTGTGTATGTGGTGGGGTCAGCTAAGCTCTCCTGGGTCAGTTTGAACAGTGTGAAGATCATAAACCCATAAACCCACACAATTAGCCTCTATTAAGACACTAGCAAACACTTTATAAATCAGCCTCTTTACTGACAGCTCATGTCGATGTTTGGAGTGGAATCGTACCTACATATTTCCTCATTCATGTTGGAGAAGCTCACCGTGTTGCCTTTTCATATTTGGTTCATTCAGGTTACCAGTGCCTAAGTACGAGTGAGCAAAAAGTAAGATGTCCCACAATTAGCTTGTTTTATCGGACAGGATTTTGGTTACATGTCATCCTTGGAGATGGTTAGCATTTAGCTCAAAGTTAAGCACAGCCTTAAAAAGCCACTGCTCACCACCAAAATCAATAACATTTGCTAATTCGCACACAAAGTGCATACGAGGAGGATGATGGCAATGTAACTAGGTTTGGAGGTATTTGGTCGTGAACCAAAATTAAGTATTGGACAAATTTTGACCTGATAATAGCGCTAAATAAGACGTCAGGGGATCACCAAAGTTGTTTAAATTCATCCTGTGGGGAACATGATCAATATTTTGAGCCAGGCAAGTAGACATGGGATATTTGGCATATTTCACTGAACAAGTAAATATTTTGACCTGCTGGTGGTGGTAGTCAGGGTATCACCAAAGTTATAAGGATTCGTACTCTGGGCGCCATGAATACCTGAACCAAATTTCATGGCAATCCATCCAGGAGTAGTGGAGACATTTCACTAAAAACTACAGATTTCAAACCTAATGATGGTGCTAGAGGAAAAGTCAGGGGATTACCAAAGTCATTAAGATTCATCCTCTGCAGACCATGAATGCGTGTACAAAATTTCATTGCAATCCATCTAATAGTTGTTGACAGATTTCAGTCTGGACCAAAGTGGTGGACTGACAGATGGATGACATTGCATTTTAGGGTTGTTTCCTGTAGTTGGTCGTTAAGGAACAAACTGCATGTTAGATCCTTCAAAGGAAGATTCTGTTCTGCATTTTCAGCCATCTTGGCTGTACTTATTTGCTCTGAGATTGATATGAAAAAATCATTAAAAATCCTTAAGCAACAGCCAGGTATTTAGAGCGAGCCACGTCAGTAGTGTTGTCATGTTTTACTTGGCAGCATCGGAGTTCAAATGGCATCATTCTCACCTGCTCAAACAAAACCAACCGAAGGAAAGTGATTAATAAACTAAAGTTCTGCTCCAACTGTGTGAACATGTCCTAAAATATGAGAGATTAACCATCAATTGCAGTTTGAGGTCTCATTAGAATATTGCAGCTTTGACTCCACAAATATATCATGGTGTGTGTGTGTGTGTGTGTGTGTGTGTGTGTGTGTGTGTGTCCTGGTGTTGTTTTGTGCATGTGTGTGAACGTGCACAAGTGTGCATGCATGTGTATATGGGAGTCCCTGCTTGTGTGCGATGTAATCACGAGCAAATTCTTCAGCCTCGTTTCCGCCACTTGATGACAAGATTTGACAAATGTTGAGGCACAGCTGCACACAGAAGTGCTGCAGCTCTGTTTGGAAATATTTCTGCCGCGGCAGTGCCAGCATCCAGGGATTAGGCCTAAGGAAGGCTGCATTACTCAGGAGATGGAACATCTGTGTTTCTGAAGGGCAATCCACGAGATACCCAGAGGTCTTGGAGGAGAGATGAGGTCCAGCGCTAGCCATTTCAAAAGGTTAGCCAATTTGCCTTAAACCAAATGGAGCTGACAGTCTCATGCTGCACTGTGTATTCAACAAACACTGTGGTGATTGGTTGTGCAAACAAATTCCACTGACTAAAATAGAATAGAGTAGGATAGGTACAAGGAGGACAGAAAGTGTATGTAAATTAGCCTGAAACTTTACCTAATAGGGTTGTGTAGCACTGACAAAGATTGATGAGCAGCAATAAATTACTGTACATTAAAGCTCTGGGAAACCCCGATGATAAAAGTACCGAAAATCTACACAAGTATGAAGTCAAAACAAAAGCTGAATGAAATATAACATTTAGAAAAGTTTCCATTTACATTTCAAGAGTTGCCCAAAATGAGCGTGCTTAACAGCATGAAAACATCAGTTCAGTGAAAACGCCTTGATCTTACTGGGACAACAAGCGCCCAACAGGAGAAAAGATGGATTGGGGACTCGGAGGGTCACCACTGTTGGTGTGTTTGCTTTTGGTGTTTGCAGAGAAGGCCTCTTTTTTTACGATGCCATCTGCGCCACAGCAAGAAAGGCCTGCATTGTCTGTACGTGCAAGCCCCTTGTGAATGATCACTGTGTTGAGGCGTTAATGACAATACCATTTGAACTTCCCACACTGCTTTTCTTTCATGGTTTAAAGTTCTACTCCGTGCGCCAAGGAAAACAAGAGCGTAATGGACATTTTCTGGCTGAGCAATTATGTGAAACGAGACTGCCCTCGTGTTTTGTTTGTGATGGTTTGTGGCGGAGCAAAATGCTGGCCGGTCTGAGGAAAGTGCAAAAGTTCAGTGCATTGGAAGTGCATTGAACTGGGCCTCGGTACATTGATATTTACAAACTGTGTAGTATTTTAAGAGTGTCCATTTCGGCAGTGACATTGCTCATGTTACACAACAGGGACCTGTCCTACTGTTTAATTGTCTATGCGATGACCCTTGTTTCCATTAGTCAACAATGTGACAATTGTGAGGGATGACATTGAATGTAGAACTTTTACCTTTGAGATGCCTCTCTTGGGTGAACTAAAACAGAGTTTTAGCCCAGTTTTACCTTTGGAATTAAAGAATACGCTCATTTATTTTTTTTGATGACAGTAGGAAGATTTCTCATCTTACAACGTCTACACGGTATAATCTATATAGCATTTTCTGGCAGATGAACAATCAACAGAGACTGTTAGACCCTGTGATGGATCGTTATTCTCACAGAGATTGATTTACAGTACAGGATGCCAGCCAATCTCCTGGGTACAAGAGCCAACCAGCCCTAATGTCATTTATTCTACAGCTTTGTGAAGCAGTGACTGTGTCACACTGCGCTGGAAAAAATTAGACAGCAACCAATGAGGAGAGGAAGAAAAACTACAAGTAAAGAGAGAAAACTTTATGTCGTTCAGAGGTCAAGCACATCTCATCAACAGCTGATATCTCACCATGTAAACTTTTCCACATTGCAAGTCATCTGCAGCTGCACACTCTCTGCCTGCGTGCAATCTCAAGCATTCAAAATCTGCTTGCTCTGCATCCAGCCCCTCACACAATAACTGTCATTCCCACTGGTTAATCACATCAATTTGTGTTGCCGTGGCTGTATAGTTGTTGTTGTTGTTTTGCTGTTTCTGAGCATGCCCAGAGGAGGTGTTCTCTTGAGCAGCTACGGAGAGGGGTCTTTCTTTTTCTGCAGGGTTGATGCAGGCAGCTCATTAGCCGCCTCTCTCCTCATCCCTAAACAGCTTGGTTTGCATATTGAAGCAAATGGAAAGTGAAGGTGTTCTAGGCAGGAAAGGGATGATGGGATCCCGACTTACCTCCTGATTGGCATTTTTCTGCCAGGGCCTCCTCGTTGTAGATGGGGAGAATAACAAGTCTTCCCCTCGAAAAATACATTTCTGTCTTCAATGCTTAGGCCCAGGATTCAACTAAAACACACTTGCCACACTCCCTGCTGCTGTTCCTGCTGTGGTTGCAATTGCTGTATGGATCTCTTAACTGCATTTATACACAACTTCCTTCTACTTTCTCTGAGTTAAAAATCTGTAAGCAAGCAGTGTTTTTTGGCATCATTTACCAACAGATAGAACTGTAGTTAGCAAAGTGTTATGCAGCTCTAGCAATGCTAATGAGATGGTGATGTAAGTTGGAGGCCACACTAAAGAAAATACAAAGGTGGGTAAGCTCTTGGATGCTTGTTGGTATAAGGTATAGTGTGAATTAAAATGCATGTCATGCTAAAAATGGGGTTACATAAGCTCTTAGGTAGTCATAGCAAGAAACAGGCGGGATTAAGGGGAGCATGGGTGGCTGATGAGTAGGGGTGCAGCCAAGATTCTACAAATACTGAGGTCATGAGTCCAGCCCCCCCCCGTAATTCTAATGGGGATCTAAATAAACAAAATTTGACCAGATACCAAAAATAATTTGTCAGTCTCTCAGTCAGACCACCACTTCCAGACTGAATAGTCTCAACAACTAATGGATGGATTTCCATGAAATTTAGTTCAGATGCTTCATTGTCCCCAGAGGATGAATCTGACTTCTGACTTTGATGATCCTCTGACTTTTCCTCTAGTGCCATCACCAACTGTTAGATGAATTGTTATGAAATTTGGTTCAGACATTAATTTTCCCCACAGGATAAATTTGTATAACTTGTATGCTAGCCCCTTTACTTTTCATCTTGCTACACCATCAGGTCAAAATGTAAGTTATCGAAAACTAATGACATTCCCATCAGTTGTACTTGTACCTGCTAAACATTAGCATGTTAGCATTGTCAGTGGGACCATGTCAGCATGCTGATTCAATTCAAAATACTGTATTCAACCTTCAAGGGGTAATTCAAGGCAAGCGAGTGTGCAAGCAGAAGTACACAGACAATTAATTGACACATAAAAAAGTGATCTAAAAATACAAATATGACATGTTAGAAAGATATACACAAGGATCAGGATATGGTCAAAAGTGCAGGTGCATTTATCAGTCTATACACAAGGTAAACTGACCATTTCTTGCACTGTGGCTGTTCACAAGTCTGATAGCTTCTTGAATAAAACTCCACTTCCTAAAACTCTACTAGGGATTTTTGTGTTTTGCCAATAATTTTAGAGCTGAGGTTAACAACACTTTATCAAAAGGACAAGAACCGACTGCAAAGAGATTAAAACCAGTAAATAAATGGAAAAGTTAAAATACTTTCGATAAAAGAAGAATAAAACGTTGTCAGTATTATTTGATCTACTCCAAAGGAGTTTAGTTTATGTGGACAGTAGAGACGCTACTGGGCCTGCTGGCTGATGTTAACAGTTAGTCATGCTGGAAGACATTCATAGTGTTGCAATCGGCTGTACACGTGAAAAGTGACAGAAATTGTTGTGTAACATTAAAAGAAGAGAGAAGTGCAAACCCTGGCTCCTTTCGCAGAACAGTATGGGGTTTTTGTAAGTTTCCGTACATCCAAACATATTTATTTTTGGTGTAAAAGTTATCATTCAAGTAACAGTATTCATTCACTTTTCAATGAACTCTAGGGGCCAACATTAATTAAAATAAATTACTATGTAATTAGCTCAATAAAATATATCAAAAAGTTCAACATTGTACTGCAAAATTGCAAACACTGTCCACTGTAATGTTGCACTTTGCCTTCAGCCACTTGGCTTTCAGATCCTTCTCTGAGCATGAGACATTTGACCTCTGAAAATTTACTTTTTGCTCATTTTCAGGACTTTGGAGCAGCTCATTGACATGAAATGTTGGGGGGGTGGGGGGTTTGCAGTAAATTAGCATGAGGCTCCATCAGAGGCAGAGAGAGAGAGCGCAAGGTATGGCTTTCTGACAGAGAGGAAATGAGCTGAGAGGATCTCCTGGGCCGTGGCGGGCCTTTGGTTGGCAAACGTAAAAGAGATGGAATTCCAGGCCTGGAAAAACTCATAACTCCAGAACGACTGTGAATGTATGGATCCTTTAGAGCCCTGGCAGACCTTTCCAAAGTAAACAAGGTCACTGTGGCTGCTTTGTCCAATTTTCCGGGGGTTTTCAAAGACCAGCGTCGTGTGTAAATTACGCTCCATGTTAAAAAGGCTTTTTTCTACCCACAGTTAACATGAGAAGTGTTGATTTTACATGAAAGTCCTCTCTACCTGTGTGAGCCAAAGTCCATTTCACCAGGTTTTGATTTAAGTAAATATTTGGATTATAAAAGGGGCTTGAGATTACGTGCTGACTATTTTATCACTAGCCCCCCTCCTCAAACCAGGTCCCCAATAAATCAACACATTTTATTATAGAGCTGCAGCTAATACTAGATTTAATTAAAAAACACTTTTTTTCCTATGAAATCAGTTCTGTATTTTAGCATTGATTTGGAGGTGCTGTGAGACATAAAGGAATCAGAAACTGAGAAAGTGAAGAAAATAAAAACACTTTTGAAGTTAATCATGCAAGAGGGTTGTCAAAGATGTGTTGCAGCAAGACCCCAGGCGACACCAGAAACATCTTTTAATCTGCACTGGGGACATGTAAACAGTCATTAAGACGGTGGGAACGCTATTCATGCTTTTCAGCTGCCTGATAGATGCGGGACGCCTTGCCAGTGTCTACACAAGCAAGTGCACCAATGCAAAGCCGACACTTTCAAGAAAA
>NTHP01000296.1:401514-417878 GCA_003416845.1 Oplegnathus fasciatus | reverse complement strand
AAAAAAAAAAATTGGGAGCTCGTGTGAAGAACTTTGTGCGCACCTTTGCGATTGACACGCATCTACACAACACAACACACACATCTATTCAGGCTGTGTGCAAAGTGAAGGGATCCACTCAGGCTGACGATAATGTAGTTTTTCTTCTCCGGAGTTTCTATGGCAGATGTGCTAGCGCTGTAAAAGCGGAAGGGATGCATTGGGGGCTTGTTAATTAGCAGAGTGTTTTGAAAGGCCTCGCGTCCCGCCTTGGCTGGCAGGTTGGCAGCACCTGATTAGTAGGGAATAGCGAAGCGCTGAGACGACGCTCTAGTTCCCCAAAATAAAGAGAGGAAAAACTCGCTCTCTCTCTCACACACACACACACACACACACACACACACACACGGGGGGCCCATATGCTGGCCTCATTTTTTCCTCGTCTTCACCTGACAAATTGCATTCACGCTGTAAAAAGCGCAGACACTGAAGAGGGAATACATGTGTCTAAAGCATCTCTTTGAACTGGAAATGCTAAGGAGATCATTAGACATACAACATTGTTTTCTGACGTGAAACATGTTCCATGGAAAAGGCTGCAAATTACCTATGATGATGAGGATATAAGCAGATGTAAAGTTTACAAAGTTTCACAAGTTGTCAGTCTGGCTGAATTGCAATGTAGTTTGATGTTTTGGCTGTTTTTTGGCATCCAGTGACCTTTATTCCCACACTTCCTACACATACATCATTTCCTGAACGACTGTCTTCGCATATGCCTTTGAAACAGACATATGCATATCAGTAGACAGCCAAACTGGCAGGTTGTGTTCATGGTGGGTGAACCCTTCAATCCCTGCATTTGAATGACAGCATTTCAACTAAGGCTGAAATTATGTTCTGCAAAGGTACACATTAACGTCTCTGTGGATCCACGCAGAGAAGGACGGCAAGGGTAATCATAAGTTGCAGAGGCTCATGGGAAAGTCTATGCAAACACCTCCCAAATCTCAACAATGCATAATGCAGCCGTGTGTGTCAAACAGGCTGATTGGTTGATCCGATTTTCTATTGGGAGGTGGGTGCGAAACAGAAAATTAAAACCATGTCCACGTTCAGTATAACAAACAAGGCAAACATCTCAAAAGGATCCATAAATTCACACAAACTGTCTTGTACTACAGTAAGTGAGAAAGAACAGAAGAAAGGAAGGAAGGACATTTGTAAGTGTGCACATTTGACAGTTTCTGTGTTTGGCAGATGGTATATACAGTGCGGTAGAGACGTAGTGGGGTCCTCATGAAGACATTATGAGGTCCCTCCGGGGTCTATGATTTTGGTATATTTGTGTTTGTGGGCCACGTTGTTATCTGCCTGTTGCCTTCAGTGTCAGGACCACCATGGGAAGTCCCTCCCCATGGGGAATACCACCGATCAGGGCCTCAACTGTGAAAGCTCATTTAGTGATTTCATTTCTTCAGGTCAAACAGGACCAAGTGAACTTAGACCTGAAGTGAGCCTAAAAAGAAAAAAAACAAACAAAAATTCCACAGAGGTTTGGGTCTTTCTTGGTTTGACATGCCAGAATGTGGGGATAGTGACGTCTAGGACCAGTTTTATCAGATTCTGTCTTGTAGAGTCTATTCTTTAAAATTAGTCACTTCATCAGAATTTATTTTGAACCACTCACCCTGCAGAAGAATCTGAAGATCCCTGCCACATCGCTGAATAGTGTGCTGCAGCTGACACCGACCTCTGACCTTTCTGTTCTGGAGGTACCAGAAAAGAAGGTAGAGACATACTGAGGCCATGCAGGCAGCTGTGACAAAAAGAGTTGGTGTTTCTCAGTCGGGCTTGACATCCTGGACAGGAAGCATAATCTGGAAGAAGGGCCACCCGGTCACTGTGCAGCCAGCCAGATGGGAACACCAGATCTGGGGTGGTACAGGTTACCAGGACCTCCCTTTCCACTGGTCCCGGGTCCAACTAATGGACATCTGTCACAGTCCCACGACAGCATACCCTGCCACTGTCAGAGCTGTAATGAAATATGTATGAAACAAGGATGTTTAGCAGCAGCGGGCCCAGTGCTAATCAATGATTCGATCCACTGGCGCCCAACGCGGAATACATTTATTATACATTATCTTTTCATGCAGTCAATTTTATGCATTCTGATTCCACCTCCAGCCGTACTGCACTGAAATGAGGCAAAGCTGAAATTGTGTTTAAAATTTAAAATGGTCCCATTGCCCCGAGCTACATGCCCTCTCACTGTCATGCACACAAGATTGTTGGAAAGTGAGACATTTTCTTCTCTCTCTCCGAGCATCTGCTGTAACAATTGCACAGCCAGTCCTTCCTCAAACAACAGCAAACATATTTGTGGCACAAAGTAATGTCAACTAAGTTCTTCTTTCTAATTATGCTAGCAAAAAAAAAAGTGTCCTGCATGGTGAGCCAGAGCTAAGTGACCTGAACAGGAGTTAGCAGTGGCAGCCAAGGGCAAAGCTGGCTAATGTAAACCAAATCCTGTACCTGGGGAGCACAGCCTATTCAGGCTAATCCGCTAGCCTGGAGGCTGCTGCTTTAATAGGGGCACTGTGGACCTAGTCATTGTCCTTTCTACTCAAGGAGCCCAATGCAACATGTTAGCCCCACCGAGCTGCAAAAGCCCCTCCACCCACTCCTCCCTGAATATTTATCTGAGGCATGTGGGAGGGGGGTAGCAGTGAAGAGGGAGGAGAAAGGAAGTGAGATTTGTGTATTTGTGCGTGTCTGACGGTGTTATTTGAATGTGCCAAAAGTTGATGATATGCTATTTTTAAGACAACAACTCATAGCCCACAAAAAGAAACAAAGTGCATTTCACATGCGAGCTTGTAAAACAGCCCAAGATGCTTTGACTCGAGATCAGTGCCGACAACAATGCAAAAATGGAATATAAATAGACTGAAGGGAACGAGGATCTGGTGGATTGTACTGGCTGTATTATCAAACGCACCTTTCTCCGCAGGCCTGTCATTTGGCACCAGCCACCGAGGGAGCAATAGCAGCTGTCAGCAGCAGCCCTTTACATATCTATCCTCCCAATACATCTCATTGGATTCAATTCATTTTACCTGAGGCATTTTTGTCAGTCCTCCTCTCAGATTCTTCCATTATGTGTGTGTGTGTGTGTGTGTTTTGGTGTGTATATGTGAGCTACGTGCACATACCTACAGTACGTTTGTACGGTTTTATCTGTCCTTAGTGTGTTTGTGGGCGGGTGCGTTCATGCATGTGTGAGTGAAAAGCAAAACAGTATTTACACACATGTTTACCCTGGCTGCCATGGGAGCCTGGAGTACGCCAGGGGCTGCCGGGGTTGCACAGCAGGGGAGGAGGCCTGTGAAGGGCTGCCTCAGTAAACCCACTGATTATTTGTACCATTAATTCACACCTCCTTGACCTTGCTGCTCAATCTATACTCCAGTGCTTGTCTCAAGTAGCGCGGCAGAGGAGGCCAGGCTCATATATCCTAATCCAGGGCTGACACAGGCCACAGAACCGATGCTCCAGTTTTTTTTTTTTCTCTCTTTTGTTTTCTATCTTGTCTCATGTTTTAAGCTGCTGGCCTTGTCAACTTGGGCACCAGAATCAGCCTTCAATACTTATCACCAACTACATCCAGTGACATTGATGGCTGCAACGTAGCAAAAGTGGCAGTTTTGCTGTGATTTTATTTTGCGCTGTTTAATTGGAAGTGGCATTCCTTGCAGAGGCAAGTGAAGGAGACTTCTTCGAACTGCTTTGAGGGGGGAAAGTAATCACTCTAAATGTAAATTAAGATTTGCTAAACGTAAGCGATGTTCCGTTCTGCGTCCTTTGTGAGGTAAAAACTCCCCGGGATCTGTGCGTCTGTCTGCCGCTATGGCTGGAATGTGGAGGTCAGATTCATAATTAACCCCTTACACTTTTTAAGGGAAAGGACGGGTAGAGAGGGGACGTCAACTACTAATGTACTTCATTGCAGGCGGGCTATTTTTCTTATTACTTTATTTCTTACTTGAGCAAAAGTGATTGAAACTGCTTCCAAATTGCATACAACTACTTTTCTCATCATAATAACTCTTTAAAAAATCTATTTCCCTTCCTCATGATACAGCTACGATACATTGCAAGTGTGCAAACAAACTGTGTATCCACTATGAGCGAGCACCGACTCCTGTCCCAACGTTTTGCTTCTGTTGTTACCGCTCATCAGCATCAGAGCCATGTCACCCTTTGATGGCTCAGTTTTGGTGGTGGTGGGGGGTGGGGGGGGTTGCGGGAGTTGGGAACAGGCAGCATCAAGCTGGGTTCAGAGGTTAATTGTCAGTATTTTGGTTTGTTACTCCACGTGTAGCTTCCATCCACTTTGATTCCCCCCCTTCACCTTTTGACTGGCACGGAAAGGCTTTGCGCTGATCACATTTGCCGCTCATTAATAGTCATAATCTGAGGGAGGCTGATGCTGTATCGACAATGGTGTGCGTGCATTGCTCAGTGCTCCTCCCCACTCCCACACTCCTCATTCCCCTCCACCCTGCTGCTCTGTGCCCCGCTGTGGTGGACGATGGGCAGGCAGGCTGGCTGGCTGGCTGGCAGGCTGGTGGGCGGGCGAGGCCGGGAGCTCTCGGCGGGTGATGAAAATGCATTCTCCGGGCTTAATTGAAGGTAGAGCTGTCATGTTCCACGCAGACAGCCACATGTAATTATTCCAGTCTGCCAGGCTTCAGTTTGCCTGTCAGCTACCTGCCTGGGCTGCCTGCTGCTGCTGCTGCTGCTGCTAGAGGGTGTATAAAGACAGAAAGCAAGGGAGGGGTAGATAAGGGGATGGATAGAGAAAGAGAGGAAGGGAAAAAAGTGTCTGTGTGTGTGCATGCTCGGCCTGGCTGGGGAGTTTCACTGGAGGGGTGCATAAAAAGCAGTGATCTTCCAATTTGTCTCTGCTGCTCGTCCTTTCTCTCTCCCTCTATCTTTAACTCTCTTTCTACCCACTTTTCTCTTGTGCCGGCACCCTCCAGTCAATCTTCTCTCTCTGTTTCTGTCTCCATACTTCCTCCTTCAGGAAGAGACACAGAGGAAGGAAAAAAAAAATTCAGAAACAGAGGCATAGAGAGGAAGAGTGAGCGACAGTAAATGTAGGCCCTCCACAGATAGCCCAGGCCGCTAAACATAGCCTGCTTGGTTCAACATCGACTTCAATTTGGGGAACCTCAGAGTATTTTGTTCCTCCATGTGGCAATTAGGATGTCAAATCAAACTTGGGAAGGCAAACAGCAGAGCAAGCCTCCTCGCTGCTATTTCCAGACACCACGTCTCTGTCTCAAGCACACACACACCAGCCTCTTTCTCTCTCACACAGACAGCCATCCAGATCTCCTAAGGATTACACAAACTCTGTAGCTGCTCAGAGAGAGCTCCTTTCTCCCTCACATGGACACAGAAGCACACACAGTGTTATGGAAATGATCACATCCCCGAACAATGCCGAGTTCCTGACCCAGCGGTCTGAGGAGCCATAAATCGGGGTGTTTCAGCCGAGGCCTGACCCTTGACCCCTCCAACACCAGGCCTGTCCTTACTGTCAGTCAGGCCTTTATCTCCCTCTGACCTCTAAACATTACCCAGACAACAACGGGGCAAAGTCAGAGCCCTCATCCCCAATCACACGCCTTTTTTCCCCCAGCATTTCACACCATGACATCAGTGTGTGCTCTCTGCTCCAGGACGTCTGCTTCCATTCAGCTTTGGTACCACTCATGGTGTTTTCATGTAAACCGGGTCTGTTTGATTTTGTGTGAAATACTCAGCAGTAACAAACCAACATGCATACATACGTACATCCTGTAGATCAGGATTATCTCTGTAGTTTTCATATTAAAATTACATTACTTTTACTTTACTTAATTTCGGTTTTGCTGGATCTTTGCTCAACTTTCAGTCCAGTGGATCACATGATTCTCTCTGGCAGTGGGTTGGTTTATTTGGTTCTGCTCTTAGTTGGTTGATATTGTATTGTATTGTATTATATTATATTATCAAATAGACAATTTTCTGTGATGATTATAACATTCCTGATGCTGTTTTGAGCTATGGAGTTCCTCAAGGGTCTGTTCTTGGCCCTTTTTTATTTTCTATACATATGCTGCCGTTGGGCCTGCTACAGTAATTTGTTGCTTTTATATTTGTTACCATCGTGCCTGATTGATATTTAATGATTTTATTGTGATGCACTTTGTAACTTTTGTTTTGAAAAGAACCCTATAAGTAAATCTTTACACACATGATTTTCCCCACCTTAATTGCAGCACTTCTGTGATGAAGATGTTATTCCTTTTTGGTTTGTCAGTCCTGTTTGAACAGTCTGGCTTCCACTGCAAATGGGCTGAAAACCATCCAATGCAAAGAATGTGTAAGATTCCCTCTCTCACCCAGACTATTTGTCAAATTTAATCAATTTCTCTGACATCTCCTGTCTGGCATATTCCATGACCAGTGGGAAAACTGCATGCAAGATAAATATTTAAGCCCTGGAGGTATCAACTCAGCACAGAAGAAGACACATACACACCCCTCTGGTTCACAGGGGTTTTCAAAAGCACAACCACATGAAGGCACTGTCTGCTTTATTCCACCGACTGTTTTCTTTTCTTGTCTTTTCCCTTTTTACCATCAGGCAGTGTAAATTATAATTGCTCTGATCTCATTCAAATGCATTTAATGACAGACCAATAGGGTAAATGACAGCTTTTGAAAACACTTTGTGAATCAGTAACCTAAACCTCAATCTGTGTGTTTGCATCCACACACATATTCCTGTGTGTGCGCGTGTGATTGCATGAATGTGTTGATCCTGTGCCAACATGGGGCAGCGTGCGCTAAACAAGATAAAAGAGTTTTTTCCCCCCCAAGAAGCTCACTAAATGGAACGTGGACCCTGCTGTTTGTCTGCAGAGGAGGCTGTCCGAAGGCTGGGGACGCTCAGGAATTTGGGGCTGAGCAGGGCAGGGCCACCAGGGGACATGGGACTCACTCTGGGTCACTGCTTCTGAGGTCACCCCCCCATTCCTCCCCTTTGTGTCCCCATTCAACCTACAATATGCCATGAGCAACAATATTCCTCAACACAGCAAATTAATCCACTCGTGCTGCTTAACAAGTCATTTAATCAGGTATTGAGCAGTGAAATCTTATTTTATCTGAAAAGAAGTTTAAAAAAAAAAAAAAAAATCCAACCAGGGAGGTGAGATCATTTCATATGTTTCTAATGCAAATCTTGTAATGGCATTAACTGTCACTTTCATGATTCTTAATAGAATGATCGTCTGCCTCGTCTCAAACTTTCTACACCTTGAAATAAAACTGCAGTGGGATCAAGTGACGGTCGTAGAACCATCAGCTGATTGTGAAACTTTTTAAAATGAAATTTTCAGGTCTTAAAATCATTAAACTTAATGACCCCAATTTGTAGGACAAATTGACATTTTTTGCAGTGGCCATGCATTAAGTACAGTCGTGATGAGTTGGTGATCAAGCAGTTCATCACACACAGTGGACAAAGTTTACTCAACAGCATCTCCCACATGTTGTGGTCTTGTGCCTGTCACTTTGCCTCCCCCCTCTCTCTCTCGCTGTCTGATATCCATTTATTCCATGGAATAATCTAATAAATGACTGACCAGATGAGCTGGAATACAAATAGTAAAGGAAAACACCAAGTTCTGGGTTACTAGCCAATCAGTTGGTAAAGAACACAAATGATCACTGTGTACTTCATTGGCTTTGGTGCTGAGTGTTGACTGATAATGGGCCACTAGCAATTAAATCACATGACCTACATGTTGAAAAATTGATCATGGAGTGCCAACACTGCAGGAAAAGGGGAACAGATAAGTTTTGGCACTGAAAAACTTCAAAAGGGATGAGTTATAACATTAAGACAGTGGTCTATCAGATCAACAAAAGAAACCCACACTGTCAAAGCAAACTGCTACCCTCACTCCCACTACAGTGGAGTGACTAGCACTGTTACTGGCTCAGCCTCATTTAAACTGGAACATACCATCTGCTCAGGTAATCACAGGGGTGACGTAAAAATGTTAAGCATCAATACTATTTGTTACTGTGTGGTCCTTGAATGCTTAAGAAACCTATTGCTATTGTTGGCATCTGAGGTTAGGTATGAGCACACAGACTTTCACGCACGAGTGCACCAACTTCAGCAGAATGCCATCTACTGCACAACAGCTTCACCCTTTCTTCACAGTGCCCACTCACTGCCTCCAGGATGCAATGACGCACACCTGTGTTCAATATCACTTAAGGAGCACATGACCAGACACAACACCACAAGCAGAGATACGTACAAAATAAGAATGACATAAACCTCAAACTATCACCACAGTAGCTTGGACCCAGATCATAATTTTGTAAAACACAAATTCAAGTACACAACTGAAACAAAGTTTTTTTGTTTAAGATAAATTAACTAATTAAATAGTTAAATTAAACTGCCTTACATTTAATGAATCAACACTAAATTAAACCTGATAATGTTGGGGAACAAGGCATAGTAAAAAAACAAGGACTAGTGTTACACATAAACAACTGAAGGCAGCTAAGACTCCTCTTTTCTTGTTTTCTCTTTAGTGCAGCATAGTGTAGTCTACTGATTACGGGGCAGTTGCTGTTGGAGGATATTAGCCGCCTCCGTGCAGCCTCCTCCCAATGTGATGACAAGCTCCAGAGAAACCCTTCACACAGCTGGAAGCTCAGAGGCCCCAGTCTTCACAGGCGTGTGCCCGGCCCCTCGACACAAACCACGCCAATGTACAGTTTTGTCTCTTTACTCCTCTCCCTCCCAGTCCCTCCCTCTTCCCCTCCTTATCTGCCTTTTTCCCCTCCCTTCTCGCTCTGCCTCTGCTTTTTCCCCTACTTCACTTTGACACGCCCTCACTCTCAAAGTCTTTAGTAGTTCATTTGAAGTCTGTTTTCACAGCAGGGCAAACAGTTAATTTATGGAACGGAAAATGGAGCAGAAATGTGGTTTGTGCAAGGCACTCTTCATTAGCAATGACGTGTAGTTGTGTGGCTGTTTTAACATGAACTGACTCATGATCATCTGATCTGCAAACGACACAAAGATATATGATTATGTATATGATCAAATATCTGAAACATAGATGAACATGTAGCTGGCCTAGTTGCTTGACTGCTTATTTGACTGACTGACTGACTGGATGTAATAGTCATTTTTAGCCATGGTATCAGTCTGATAGTTCACCACTTTGATCCAGACTGAAATATCTCAACAAGTATTAAATGGATTGCCATGAAATTTTGTAAAGATATTCATATTCCCCAGAGGATGAATCCTACTGACTTTGATGATCCCCTGTCTTTTCTTCTAGTGCCATCAGAAAGTTAACATTTTTGTTTAGTGAAATATCACAACATCTGCTAAATGGATCATCATAAAATTTTGTACAGACAATCATGGTTCCCAGATGATGTAGTCTAGAGACTTTAGAGACTTTTCCTCTAGCAACATCAGGAGGTTCACATTTGAGGTTTTGAGTAAAATGTCACGACAGTGGCTAGTGGAAAAAAAACACTAACTACAACCTCAAAAATTACCTAATGACACAGTCTCGACAAGGACTGACAAGGACTACACCAAGTGTACTGTTTATTGCAGGGCTGTTGTATTGCATTGCAGTAGATGAGGTGCTCCTGTTATTTAGTCCATGCTTTAACTGATGCTGACAAGTGTTGATTACACTAACTGTTCACTGACAGCTAATGAAGCTCTCAGGTGGCTGGGCAAAACAATTAAGTATCTCAAATTAACTCTGAATTACAAAAACACTGAGCCAGTGTTGATTTTTTTTTACATTAAAAACTCTGAAAGCTTCACATATTGGCTATATTATTCATAATTTATCACATGTCCCATAAAGGTTCACATGTATCAAACTGTTGTTATGCTCCTGAGAGATAATAGTATTTTCCTCTGCCCTCTTATTTTTCATTTGAATGAAATGGAAACATTAATCAGGTTCTGAATCCCTTTTAATCAGGGCAACTTGGAGTGTTGAAACTGAGTTTCTATAAGCAGAACAAAAGTCACTTCTTCCCTGTGAATAAGCTGCAAATCTGGGCCAGCCACCACTGAGACCCACCACGGCCCTTGGGCTCACTTAAGGAAGGCCTGTAAAAACCATGACTGATTTACATCTCCACTGCCAGGGCTTCCGCAGAGCAGCGCCGCCCCCCGTCCCACTGTGGGTGCTTCAGAGAACCACGGAGGGGTGGGTTGTGAGCGCGCAAGAACCACAGAGGGGGGAGCAGAGAGAGGCCAAGAGAGAATAGGAGAGTAGAAAAGAAAGAGGGAGAAGAGAAAAAGAGTGGGGGGAGAAGGGGGGGGGGAGGTCACAAGGGCAGTGCAGGGCACTCCCAATCAGCGCTGTGTAAACAGGCCTCCTCCTGGAGTGGACAGGTTGCAGGGGGGAGTCCTCCACGGGCCACTGGGGCTGTCAGCAGAGCAGATAACTGATGGCAGGAATGTGGCATTTGTTCTTAAAAAGAGGGAGAGTGGGAGGAAGAGAGGTAGGGAGGGAGGGAAGGGGGAGGAGTTCAACTAGTGGCAGAAAGCGGGGCCGCCAATTAACATCTACTTGATGTATTCGTACAGCTGGGCCTCTTGCTCCTTAAGCCCTGCAGCTGCATTTCTGCTGGCAGGCAGCTCTCTGCTTCCCTGGCCCTGTACGCTCACACAGAGATCCCCTTAACTACACAACGGCAGCGGCCTCGGGTCCACGGCTGTACAGTACTTACATTGTCAGACAGTTCAGTCATTACTCTGTAGACTGCTGGTCATCTGGTGACCTCTTAACAGGGCCTGAAAGTAATGAATTTTTAAGGAAGGTTTCCAGTTTTTACATCCTCAAGAATTTGTAAACCAATAAAAACTATGAGCAGGCAATTGGTAGAGTTTTGTTGCTACTCCAGCATACCTGAACTCCCTGGTAGCCTGTACCTGTAACTGCCAAATCTTTTTGTCTCATATTACAGTATATCACTACACATTCTGTCATTTTCTTAACCACCACCTCCCTGTCTGTCTGTGTCTTCTCCATTTACACTAAGATTGTGGTTAGGAAGATTGACATCAATTTAGGAGTTAAGCTGCACCGATGGGATTAATATGATCCACAAGTCAAGTCCTGTCTGCAGCCTCAGCGTGTGTCCTGTCTGCCTTGAGACGGGCGTTCATCTCCCTCTGATCCCAAAACAGTTATTAGCCTGTCCTCCCATCACGAGCGTATATTATCGAGATCTTAGTCCGCTGACCTCGCGTCTGCGTTCAAAACAGAGGCAGAGCTCTCCCTCCGCGCCCTCAGTCTGCAAATGGAGCCATGATCCCCGTCTTTGACCCTCCCTCTACCACCACCCGTTGTGGTGGCCTTTGAGGCCAAGTGAGGTGTAAACAAATCCAATATACGCTGCATTGTATGGCACCCCAAGGGTCCCAATGAAGTTACTCTAGAGGTACAAATCACTTCGGGTCACGGTTTGCTTGCTTTTTCTTGCTCTATTTCCCCGAGGCTTGCAGTTCCCCACGCTGAGAACGCTACCCAGCCACCCACCGCTGCCATCATACAAGTTTATTTACATTTGGACGTCTTAGATTGATTGAATGGGCCCCTTTTTGGGATAGTACCTCCACAGGCCTGCTTAGTGTTCAAACCGGAGACCACCGTGCAGAGAGGGAAAGGTCCACACATTCTGTTCCTTAAATCACAATGCCATCTGACTCTGGCTGTTACACAGAGTGATGATGTTGGTCCTTAAGCTTGCCATATATCAGTGTTATCATCAGCACTGGAAGAAGTTACGACGCCGAGGTTGTGTGCAGGATCATGTCTCTTCAGTGTGCTTGCTGTGCCTTTTGAAGGCTTTTGTTTAAAATGTGTCAAGTGAGATTTTGCTGAATATTGATATGAATACTGTAAATACACATTTTCAACCTGTAGCCAATTCAGAAAATCTTTTAGAGGGGCTTTTCTTCCAGCAGAATGGCTTATTTATAAAATAAAGAGAAGTCGAGCTGGGAAGGTACCATGAGTAGTGATAGTCACTTTTTTCTAAACAAAGAAAATGTAATGAGAAAATACATCACAAATTTGATTGACAAGTTACCTTTGGAAATATCAGAAATAAAGTCATTTTAATGTACTTCAAGAGCATATATTCACCTGCATTGCATTCCTATTGAGTAATTTTTGTAAAGAACTCCAGATTCCTGGCAGTTTTTCGTAATTGCTTAACGTATCAAGGATGTGCAACTGACCACAGAGTTGCGTAAACAGGGGTGTGCAAACAGTGCCGCAGATCAGCATGGCAGAGGAACTGGGAAGGTACCATGCTGCTGACCCGCGGCACTGTGTGCACACCCCTGTGGTCAGCTGCACATCCTTGAAAAGTTAAGTAATGACGCAGAGGACAGGAAACCGTGCAGAAAGGGAAATGTCCATACATTCTGTTCCTTAAATCACAATGCCATCTGACTCTGGCTGTTACACAGAGTGATGATGTTGGTCCTTAAGCTTTGCCATATATCAGTGTTATCATCAGCACTGCAAGAAGTTATGACGCTGAGGTTGTGTGCAGGATCATGTCTCATCAGTGTGCTTGCTGTGCTTTTTAGAGGCTTTTGTTTAAAATGTGTCAAGTGAGATTTTGCTGAATATAAATAAATAAATATATAATAAACAAAGAAAATGTAATGAGAAAATACGTCCCAAATTATGTGACTGACAAGTTACCTTTGGAAATATCAGAAATTAAGTCATTTTAATGTACTTCCAGAGCGCATATCCACCTGCACTGCATTCCTATTGAGTAATTTTTGTAAACTGCTCCAGATTCTTGGCAGTTTTTTGTCATTGCTTAACTTTTCAAGGATGTGCAACTGAGCACAGAGTTGTGTAAACAGGGGTGTGCAGCAGGGCAGAGGACAACTATCTATTTCCTGGAGAACACCCTCCCCTGACCTGGCAGGCAGTTATCAGGTCACTCTGGGTTCAGACTGCACTGTCTGCACTTCTCTCATATTATAGGTAACATGCAAAGGAATGTGAGACAATTCAGTGCCACATTGTGAAAAAAAACCTACTACAGGCTGGCTTGAACTGGACAGCAAGGATATAGCTTACTGGTGTTATCTGCTGGTCTCTGACACTGGCTTTAGCAGGTTATTTAGCCTCTAATGTTTCATGTGAGGCCACTGACTGAACGTATAATACACTGAGGCTATTGACAGTAATCTGCCTCAGTATCATGGTGAGTCTAACATGTATAGAAGGAATGACAAAGGCAGTTTCAGTATCACTGGATGCCAACAATAGCTGCTTTGTGTCCAGTTATGTCACTGTGAACTGCTGTTCAAAACACAGGAGTGTTTTGGAGGAGTCCTCACTTCCACTGAGGACCTGTTAGGGGGTGCACAGTTCAGTGGAGCAGCAGGTCTATTTGTGTGTGTGTGTGTGTGTGTGTGAGAAAGAAAGACAGATACATGCATTTGCCTGCGTCTGAACACACAAGAGATTGCGTTACGGGCCAATGAATCAATTCACATATTATGATGTAGTGTGGTTGTGAGATGGCAGTTGCTCCAGATGCATATCACTTAAGTTCACTTTTTAGGTAATTGGATGTGACACGTCTGTGAGGCTAGTGACGACCAAACTAATGCGAGCAGCAATGCAGTCTGACTTGTCAGCATGGGCTGACGCCGTTCAGTCAAGTTGCAGCCCATGAATATTCTCATTGAACCACAGTTGTATGATTTTACATCAGTGTTTCCAAGCTTTTTTTTGCCAAATGTACTCCCCTTAGCTGAACTCAAGCACCCCTTCATGGACACCACCTGTCAAGTTCCAAATATGTCCATTTGAATTACTTTTGAACTGCATGAACACTATTAATTATATAAAAGTAGAAAATCATGTTGTCATACAATTGAACTGTCCATCTTTAGGTCACGTTTAGCTGACGTTTAGCTGTGAAGCTGCTTGCAACCAGCTAACTATTCCACAATCTTTCCATGTACCCCTGGTTTGGAAACACTGATTTACATATATTGTAGTAGTAAATTGACATTAAAATATTAACTTTTGACCATTTGCTCATGGCTGAATGATGGCTGTATTCCCCAAATTCCACATGCTTTACTTTCATGGATCTGGATCATCAGCTTTTAGGCCTAACCATCCAGTATGAGAGACAGAGGAGATTTAATTAAGTTAGTCTTGGGAGATGTAATTAAGCAACATTGTGTAGCTGCTCTTTCCAAACCCATCTGGGCGATCGAAGGATAGGTGGGTCTGCGCAGCACGTCCTGAGGCTAGCTAGCTAGCTGGTGCAATCACAGTGCTGTCTCCCAGCATCAGGTATTTTAAATATAATAGGGTATGGCCTGGTTTCTCTTTGCCCCAGTTAAAGTTCCCTTTCTGCTCTGCCTAATTAGACACAAACAGCTCCCTCCTGTAAGTCTTATCAGCCTAACATTACTGAGGTTTCACCGAGGCTCTCATCGGACAGACACAGAGCATGTACATTTGGAACATTCACTTTACTGTATACTCGACATAGATGAGGAAGACACCTGCAACACCTGCGCCTTTATTACTGATCAAAGTTGCACATTCATATTTTAACAAGGAGGGACCATATCCCTCGTCGACGAAAGGGACCTTTGCGTACCAACAGATGCAGCTCTGTTCATTATCTATGGAAGAATGTCAGGATACAGATCTGTGAAATGCCATTTGCTGAACGCTGTCACACGCTCCAGCACACACCACAAACCAATTAAACCAAATTGACAGGATTGTTCAAACCGGTCTGATTTGTCAGTCCCCCCCCTACACACACACACACACGCATGCACTCTGCATGGGATTATTTTACAAGCGATACTGTCACTGTTTGGATTATTCACAAAGCGTGTGTGTTTGCTTTTTGAGTGTAAGCCATTAATATTAACTATGGCAGGGGAAGGCTGTGTTTGTCAAAGCTTTGCTGTGGTTTGTTCACTATCACTAAAACACAGAAGAGAGAAGGAAGAACATGGTAATATTTCTGACTTTTAATTTTCAAACTCTACAGCGCACAAAATGTAGCTGTCATTTATTTTTAACGGTGGCACAGCAATGTTTTCAATCATTAGCATCAATTAGCATGATGCAATTTGAATACATTTCAAAACATTACATGAATAAGTTACATGTCAGACATTTAGCATAGCACCCATATTTGCTCATAGATGACTGAATCAAATGCTCCTATTGGGGACATGCATTTTTAATAGCATGTCAATACTCATTGGTTTATCATGCCGTTTACAGACCCACTGGGGCGCGAATTAACTTAAATTAAACTTGCTTTCTGGGTTTTTGGCTGTGAATATTTAAGTATGCTGTTGGATCTCCATGCTGACAGGGCCTGAAGAGATTATTTTTCCAAGAGCGCAACCTCGGGGTGAAATGTTTATTGAAAATTCAATGAAAAGGACCCATGCTTGTGGAGTAAAAACAGCCTCCAACACATTATGAATTAAGTAGATATGAATCTACTGGGTGTCAAAACATGGATCCATATACAGCAAGACAATGAAGTTATTATTTTGCCAAAAGAATGGTCTGATTTCTTACAGAATTTCTTCTTTTGAACAGAAACAGACAGTAAAACAAAGATGTATTACCTCATGACCTTTAGTAATATTTACAACTTGATGAGAGAATCTGATGATTTGTCTCTATCAAAATAACTCTCAAGTAATATTTCAATACAAGTCAAGTTTTCCAGAGTCCCACCAGGCAAATCCCTGAGCACCCCTACACAAAGTAAAATCAGCTTCTACCTCACAGACGCTGGATTTCAGCTGTGGTCAGCTGTGTTTTCCAGCACACTTCAGTCTGCAGCAGCTAATAAGACTATTTCAGCCTTCTACCTGCAACTGATGGCTGAGATGCACTCCTCAATAATGCATTAGACAGGCAGGCTAGCACCCCTGGGTCTCCCCCTCACACACACACACACACACACCCCACCCCCCTCCACATACTGTACAGGCGAATACAGTGATGATGCTGCCTCTGCAGCTTGACTCAAAGGTGAGTAAGGCCTATTGATTTGTGGACAGAAAGCACCACTTCTCATCTTCTCCGGGCCCGGCTGCAAAATGGATGGGAATGAAGAGGATGGTGGTGGTGGTGGTGGTAGTGGTAGTGGGGGTAATACACAACAAAAACGTGAGGGAGATGGAGAGGGCAGAGAGGGGGGTGCAAGGGTGT
>NTHP01000296.1:349077-391770 GCA_003416845.1 Oplegnathus fasciatus | reverse complement strand
GTCTTTCAAACACCATTTGCTGCCCTGTGCTTGGTTTCTCTAATTCAAAACGGAAAAAGAAGAGTAGGGTAGTGGGTGCTAGGAAAGGAACAGGTGTGGGTCAGAATAAGGAGAGGAAAGTGTGGTTTCGGGGATATTTTGTCAAAAAGAGAAAAAAATCTATCATTGTGGCTACTGTGACTTGTTTTCTTACATATTATACTCATCCTTGTTTTGTGCAGTCAAACTCTAATTGCATTGGTTTTCAGATTATCCTCAGGTGCAATACAACTATATCAGAGTCCTCATGATCTTGAAGGGTCCAAATGAAAGTGCGACTCAAAATGTGTAGATATAACAGCCTCCAGGATTAACTATAAAAGCTTTTTATCTTAAACTGATATTCCAAAAGCTATTGTTACAGGTTCAAAAGTTGCTCCGGGCTACAAAAATAATTCCTCGGCCGGCGCCCGATTAAATAAAGTAATTAGCAGAGTCGTTTTAAAAGGACGGTGCTTTAGATTACAAAAGAAAAATACAACAGGCAAAAACAGCCCCTAATGCTGACTGACAGCAGAGAGAGTGGTGAGATGTCGTAAAACACTAAACTGTGTTTTTCCTCCAGGCTTTTTGAAGTCCTTTAAAGCAGGTTCCACACACACACATATTAAGCTACACACACAGTGCTAATTATCACGGCTACGTTTTTACCCATTTGATGCTGAAAATGAAAATGTTCCTGAGGATTGTTACCATAGAAATCGCCTCACTAAATGCCTGTCGCATCAATTGCAGCCATATAACTGACTTTTTTGTTTTCTTGGCCGGCAAGAGGCTCAGCGCGGTGCGGTGACAAAAGGATGGCGGAGCGCGACGTCAGTTTGGGTATTAAAATGAGAGAGCCTGAAATGCAGCCATGAGCCGTCCATCTACCGACAGACAGACAGATCGTTTGCATACTTAAAGATGACAGTGAAATCTATATTTGGGACGCTGGGCTATGAAGCAGTGATCTGCTGTGTGTTTACTTTGCTCACTAGGAGTGAGACCAACAAATGAGCTGGGCATCTAAGCCAAGAATACAGTCGCTTTTAAATGACTTTTACTTGCATCCATGTATTGGTAGTATATATTATGCACAGAGCACCTTAAATCTCATCACCCCTGTTTAACTTGACTTTAAAAGAATAGTTTCTTATGCTCTTATCGTACTTTCTTGCTGAGAGTTAAATGAGAAGATCAAAAACACTCTTATACCTGTCCGTTCAGTTTGGAGCTGGAGCCAAGAGATGGTTAGCGTAGCTTAGCACTGAGACAGGAAACAGCTATCCTGGCTCTGTCACACATAAACAATACTAAGAGAGGCTGTGCTGAACTGCAGTGTAGCTAACATGATCACAATGACGATGCTTACTGATGTTAGCATTGTCATTGTGAGCATTTCAAGCATATTTGCCACCTTAGCTTATTGTGTTAGCATGCTAACATTTGGTAATTTGTCCAAAGTACAGGACACATCAAGACTTTGACCTGGTGATGGACCAAAGTTATTACAATTAGTCCTGAGGGGGACATGGATGTCTGACAATCGATCCAATAGTTGTCAAGACATTTCCCGCAAAACCACAAATGTGGCACAAGAGGAAAGGTCAAATCATGAATGTCTGAACAAAATTTCAAGGCAATCCATCCAACAGTTGTTGAGGTATTCCAGGCTGGACCAAAGTGGCAGACCGACTGACCAACAATGTCAAAACTATGTCAAACTATTCCTTTAACATGACCTCTGACCACACTGAGGAAATGAGGAAACATTTAAACCTAGACTCTGCCACCCTACTGTAAGGTGTGGGGTTTTGTTTAGCAGAAAAACGCGCACAATTTCTTACAAGGCGATGTTACTTTGACTCTAATTTGTCCTCTGAGGTTGTAACACTGACATTGTTCCTGCCTTTAAAGCAGAAACCCCAGAACACTGTTGTTTTAAAGACATCTTTCAGCAGGAAAAATAGATGTAGCCTCTGTCGAGAGGTTTGTGCCTCTGGGAACGTGAGATGGTAAACAGACGTTTGACAGGGCTGTTCACACACGCCGCAATAAAGCACTTTGTGTTCGCTTATTCTCTTTGAGATGTCTAAGCAGGGCTCAACGTGGGGAGCTTTTGCATATACACAGTTTTGTCTGAAATGTGTGTTTTAGTCATAAATATTCAGTTGACAAAATGAATAATAATAGGGGTAGATACACAAAACAGCATGGGATTCTGTCTGACCCTGTGGATGACCTCTTCAAAATAATGACTGATACTATTTAATTATTGAATATCAGTTCCTGGTATTGTTTTTTTTGTTTAGTTTTTGCTTTTTTTTTATTCAGGTTTCGTTTCATTTAGCTTTTCATTGTCACCTATGAGTCACCTGCTCCCTGGAATTTTCAAGCATTGAACTGATTTTCTTGCTTCACTGAGCAAAGAAAAGGTGTGTGTGTGTGTGTGTGTCTGCATAATGTGTGGTGGCTGTTAAGCTGAGACACAAGGTGCTTCCTCTCTGACTCCACAGTTTACATCTAATCATTATTCCCCTCCAAATTGCCACGATTGAAATTTGATCAGCCTGAGGATGATGGGTAAACTTTTGAGTCGAGGAGCAGCGAGGCACATAACAACCTCCAAACTCCAGTCAATAAAAAGGTACTTTTAGCCCAAATCCACCCCTTTTTCCAACCCTTTCTGGTCTGCAGGGTCAGCAGAGAGGGGAAAAAGAGAGGCTTCTGCTGTCAAATCAAATCTGGTTGTCAGAATGTTGTGCCACACACACATACACACACCATCACCACTTGCCTTCACATAATAATGAAAAAAAAATCATGTACAACTTACAAAAGAAAAAAACAAGGAAAGGTTGAGTGAGAGCCAGAGAGCTGGAGTTGGTGAAGTGGGAGAGAAGAGCTGAAAAGAGTTAGTGGTGGTGGGGGGGTGGGGGTGACACGGGTTGAGTGAGAGCAAGTTTTGAAATGTGCATTGGTGTGTTTGAGAGGGAGGATGAGGGCGGGAGGGGGGGGCTCACTTATATTGAATGAGCGCCTCACTCGCTGTTTGCTGCCCGAGCCAGGTCTCAGATTGAGGGGGACCAGCTACAGCACCATTTTTTCGCCCGCGGTCATATTGACTCCAGCCAGGCTGTTGGGTCTGATATGACTGCAGGCTATGTGTGGGCCAGGCTGCCTGGCTGCTTGGCTGGTTTCTCCATGGACAGAGGGGGTGGGGGGTGGGGGTGGAGAAACCCTGTGAGTGTGTTTAGTTTTCCACAGGGCAAATACCCGCGCTCCCATCTACCAAATTAACGAGATGAAGTCCCGACGATAACGATTCTGACAGCTTGTCTGTCTGCTATCTGCCTTGCCGAAGTGAGCCGCTTGTGTCTATATGGCAGGAATTCCAATGAGCCCGGTCCGACGACTGTTTGCATTGGTAATTGCATTCCCAGAAGCCATTTTAATGAATCTAAATTTCTAAAACCTCTATTCCTGTTCCACTAATCATGATAAGTTGATGTGCTAGCCGAGCACTGCTTCATTATACTTGTACATCAGTGGGAGTTAAAACCCCCAAAATAACCCCAAAACAGAGAAGTAAGCAATAAAAAATCCATTATAGTAAAAAACCCCAACTTTTCGCATTCCTATCCTCCTTTATATCATTCTGTAGGGGCTTGCCACAGGTGAAATACTCCTGCGTTAGGGCTATACTTAGAGAATGACAGGTGTCCACCCTCAGTGTTGTAAAATTCTGCAAGAACTCACTACAACAGCTCTTTTGATTCACGGTTCTGCTACTTGACACTTTACAGCTTCCTGTCAATTCAAATTCTGAGGTGAATTATGATGACAGTTCTTTAAACAGCATATTTCTGCAAAGATCCTGTGTCTGTCTTTCGCCTCTCTCACGTACTCATCTTTTTTCTACACGACAGGTCTGCTTAAAGGCCACATGCTCCTAATTTTTAACCACAAGCTTTAGTTTAACAGATTTTACTCCAAAGAAAACGTCCATACACACACACACACACACACACACACACACACACGTCCAGATTGCAAAGAGTAAATGTAAACCGAGATGTTTAGAATTGCAAATGATGCGTGAGGTATTTCAAAGGGAGCCCGTGTTTACTTGCATCACGTTCCAAAACCAGCCAGTGGCCAATCAGATAGGGGAATACCCCCACTCATTTGCTTCTTGATCTCGCACACACATATACTCACCGGATTCCCCGAAAGAGGAAACATTAGCGGGCTCAAACGTGCTGCTGGTATGTATTTCCCTTGGTACCTGACGCTGGTCTCACTTTCATCTGATTTTGTTCCTGATTGGTGGAACCGCCCAGTGTGTCCTTGTGATCTCGGTTGTTTCAGAGACGATTATCAAAGTAAGGGTATGTCAACAAATGACATCGCTCCATCACCTCTGCTGGGGTGAAAGTTATAGTTCAAGATTTATTAAAACATTTGAGACAAGGAAAAAGAACAAATACTTTGGCTTCAGGAATGATATGAGTGCAGATCCACAATGCATGTGTGTATGGATAGACTTAAACCGCAATGTCCATTTAGTAGCTGTACTGGAGCTTTCCATTATATCACACAATCTTCCCCTGCAGATGCAGTTTGCCCACTTGTCATGGAATTGTATGTAAATGTTCAAATTTCCATTTTTCTGCTTATGAGGACTTGTCGTCCATGTTGGCTTAGAAATAGAGAAAAAAAAGATGCATCAATTCTGAGGAAGATTGAAAGCTCCACAACAGCCACTAAACGGCCCTTGTGTTGAGATTATTTTTACTCTACTACTGTCTTCAAGGTCAAAAATGAACTTTCAATCTCAACTTAAAAGCTGACATGGACGAGAAGTCCTTAAAGTGCGCAGTAAAAGGGAAATTTGAACATCAATGTACAATTCTTTGATAACTGGGCAAACACAGTTAGGAATATCATGTGATGTGATCGAAAGCTCCAGACCAGCTACTAAATCATTAAATGTGTTCATATTCAAAACCACATTCAGTAAGATTAAACATCAACTAATTATACCAGTTGAGTGGATGCCCTTTGAAAACTGCTTAAGGGGATAAACTGAGTGCACATTTTGAACTAGAACACACACCCTCCACCTGCACTCTTCAATTTGGCCAAATAGTTTAAAGTCTTAAGAGATCATCCTTGCCTGATGATCAACTTTTTCTCAACGTTTTGTGCAAGTACATTTTGTGAAACAAACAGATGGAAGTGGGGTTCATCCCCCTTCCACTGGTACAAATCATCTAAAACAATATAATTATACAATTACATGATGTCGTGGACACAACAGGAATAAATCATATGAGATGCTTAATGTCTTCGGCGCTTATGTAAACCGTGTCAGAGAGGAGTTCAGTAAAATGAGCTCAAAACTCTAGTGGACTCGACTTTGAGACTTTGTCATTTTTAAAGCAGCAGTGAGTTATTTAGAACAACAGTGTGTTGCTGCAGCACTTAACTGTTAGCAAGTGAGTTTTACAAGTTCAAAGTGGTTCACAGGCTCACAAAGACACATGCAGAGTACCTAAAAAGCACTAATAGACGAGCACACATCATTATATCTCAGTAGGAGATGCAAACTGGAAGAATGTTTGTTCAGTGAGATGTTAAATATAATTTGCATGTGAAGAGTATTATGGGAATAGGTAGGATTTTCAAAGTAATACCTTTATTTTTTATGTTGATAATGATGTTAAATGAGGCACAGTTTGTGCAAATGAATCTTCACACGTCAGGATGGAGTCACATAGCAGCTTTAGCTCTTGAAGAGACACACTGAAGAAACAGAATCACTGAAGCTCCTCTTGCGTCACTTATGTTATTTTAAGACGTGTTTAGCGCCTTCTATAATGTGAATTTCTGTCTATAGGTCATGTTTCTAAAGTGTCGACCACGGGGCCACTGGTGGCCATTGTGTGTGGGTGAGTGAAGGTTTGCTGGGGTGGTCTCAGCCCTGAGACAACAGCTCTATACCCGGGACTTTGTTCCAGTCTTTGTGAGAGGGCCTCGCTGAATTAGCTTCTGCCACCTCTCACAGCCCCCTCCGCTCTGCCACACCACCATGAATAGATCTCCATTGTTGCGCCGTATAATGTAACAATTTCATTATTACGTGATCGCAGAAGTTTGACTCACGACCCAGACCTCTGCAAGGCGGCGGTGATGTTCATGCAGGGAGGAGGAAGGCCTCCAGGGGTGTGAGGATGCAGTGGTGGCCGGAGTCAGTGCAGGTTACCTCTGAAGGCTGTTCTATCAGCCTCCAATTAGACCTAATTGGATTGCTAGTCACCCCTTAAATTAGCTTGGCTAATAAGGTTTCCTGCTGTCAGACAACTGTGTGCAAAATAATGAATAAATACTGTATTTGAGGTGTGAGGCTCTGTTGTTTCACACTCGGAAAAGCTCAACAGAAATACCAATTAAGCGGACGCCTGGGCATCAGAGTCAACAGGAGAGAGAGAAAAAGAGAGAAAGAAAGAAAGACAGAAAAGAGCGAAGCCGGGAAGCAACAAGACACAACCAAGGCAAAGACACAACTAAAGGTAAAAGAATGTAATATTTGCCTCCCTGAGATTGAATATTTAACGAAGCGCATGGTTAAAAGGTAACACAATGCTCAGGCATTGACATTCCTATTAATTTTTAACCAGCTGAGCAGAGTATTCAGTGGTGTGTTCTTTGGAATCGGTTTTGCATATAGAATCAGGATGCAACATGAAAGCAAGGAATTTAAAAATTAATCAAATGGACATGTTGCACTATTCAGCTAATGTGTGTGTTATGCTGCAACAGTTACATTACAGCATTTATCAGTAAGCAGTCAGTTGTTGTTTTGTAGGATGTCAGCTCCTGCTGTGTGTGTCTGTGTGTGTGTGTGTGTGTGACCCCAGCGACCAATGAACCAGAAGATATTCCAGTGACCTCGAGTGTGACACCCTCCTTGCCTGGTTAGATGTTTTGTTTTTACACACGTTTGTGTTCTGACGTGGTGAAGGGAAATGCCTCAAGCACATGCAATGAGACACCTCAGTATTCTGTCATAGGAGGCAGCAGCTGACAAGCAGGTAACCCAGGCAGGGATAATCCAACTGGCTGGAGAGAAATAGGAAGCTCCGCAATAAATGTTAGAGTGATTCCTTTTCAAAATTCAATACACATTTAATTTTATTGGACATTTTTCAAGACACTTCTGCTGCAATTTCGTGAAACCTTCTCTCCGCTTTCTCTCAACATTCTATGCAGCAGTAATTCAGAGAAAGCGAAAATAGTCATGCATTTAACAACTATTGTATGTGGACATGGAGGCTTAATGCATGAGCTGCAGAAGCCCCGGAGCCCACGAGTATATACCATGCAGCACAGCCTTTTCAATCAAATCAAATCTCCACACACCATGGCAGGAAACTTTGGCCTTCACCACTGAGGGAGAATGTCTTATCCTGATAATTACATTGGGATATAGAGATTGAGTTGCCACAGGGCTAAAATACTCCCATCGCTAAAACTTCTCAGCGCTACAGCAGGCTCAATGAGCCTGGCAAGGCGGGTACTGTCAGACTCCGTTTGATCCTCGTAAAATGGGAGAAAATCAATCAGCATTTTTTTCCCCCAGCAGTGCAGGAGGTATTGTGCAAAATTTGGAAACTCTCAGTCTAACACTCAATTAACACGGAGCACAACTCTCTGGGCAGCAACATTAGCAAGACAATAGGTCATGTCTGCAGTGTCAAATGAAACACTTCGTTAACACTCTTGCAAATCATTTGTTTGCACCGGTAGTCAAACAGTCACCAAGGAGTGATAAGGTAAAGGTGCTTCTCTTAGTGTTAAGACAATTATTGAAATCAACTTATCCTGATCTTGTTATTTAAAAAAAAAAAGCAGAACTCCACCACTTTTACACTTCAAAGTCTGTTTACAGGTCTCGGGCAGTGCTACTGCATATGTGAAAAAAGTTCCAGAGGGAGCTGTGCAAAATATAGGCTAATAAATTGCTTCAAGTGATGTCACTTGAGTCAGCATCTGTTGGTGCTGAAGAAAATGAAAATGAAAAAAATCTGGGGGTGTGGAGAAAGACGTGAGCTGACCAGACCTCTCTGGCCCACTCTTCATATCTGCTTGAGGCTAGAGGCTGCATTAGCCACTACCAGCACAACATGATCAAATGTGTGGAATAAAGAAGACAACATTTCTGATTCTGGTGCATTGATTTTGGTTCGTTTTTTTTTTAACTGTCCATCAAGTCAAGTCAATTTTATTTATACAGCCCAGTATCACAAATCACAATTTGCCTCAAGGGGTTTTACAATCTGCACAGCATACAACACCCCCTGTCCTTCGACCCTTGAATCGAATAAGGAAAACCTCCCCCCCCAAAAAAAACCCTTAACAGGGTAAAAAATTGAAGAAACCTCAGGAAGAGCAACAGAGGAGGGATCCCTCTCCCTGGATGGACAGACATGCAATAGATGCCGTGTGTACAGAATAGATCAGCGACAAAAAATCTCAGTGTATACAATCATGATTATAAAAATGTATAGTCCAACAGTGTTATAGGAGTGCAATACTAAATCAGTGCTGTTTTAAAAAAAGTGACTAGTGACTTTGGCACAGCAGTGATAGAGCTAATTGCTAACATCAGTATGCTAACATCCTCACACTGACAATTCTGGCAGGTATTATGTTAACCATATTAACGCAAAGTGAGTGAGTGTTAGTTTTGCAGGTATTTGGTCAGAAACCAAAGTATTGGACAGAACTAAATTTTGAGCTGGTGATATGTATTTAAAACTGTGGGATCACCAACTCATTCTAAAAAAAAGACATGAATGTCTGAACCAAATTTCATGGCAATCGATCCAGTAGTTGTTGAGATATTTCAGTCTTTCAAATAAAAGTGTGTAAAAATTTGGCTCCCTTAAATGTTTGTATTCTGACAAAGCATGGCATGCAAATGTCAGACTTTTAGCAAGATTATGAGCAAGCTGTCATCCTGCATGAATGGAGTATATAAAACTGTCATTTGCTTATGCTTCTGAACCTACGCATGGCTTTCTTATTTAAAGCCGTATGACCATCCATGTATTTTAGCCAGAGGCCACTGGATGTTTTCCTGACTTTTATGTTCCATTGTGGAGGTGAAGGCAGCTTGGATGTTAAAACCAGGCAAAATGAATTTGAAATACGCTCGTCAACATGCTCTGGTCTGCCTTTCAGTGAAAATACTGGATGAGCAGGAGCTCCTTTCCTCAAACTGTCCACTTCTGAGTCTGCAAAACCTTTTAACTGACAATTTCTGGTCTTGCTGGGGCTAATGTATTCACGGTTTGGCATAGATGGAATACTGAAAGTGAGATCTCATGATGTCTGGTTCAGCTTTTCATTAGGCCACAGTGTAAACGCAGCATCTGTTTGCCACCCAGGCCTGTGTTCCCCCGTGATGCGGCTGCCTAATGAGGCGTGGAGGCCAGGTTGTAGGTTATGGGAACCTGGGTCGTGGTCAGATCCTGGAACTGTGGACAAACAGGAGGACGCATACAACAGGTGAGATCTGATACTGGCCCCATTCACTCTGAAAGGCCAGGAGAGGAGACACTACAGAGACATGGAAACCTGACAATCTTTGACCCTGATGTCACTTCCTCCTTACTTAAAAGTTCAAATTACCCTTACTTCCTATGTAAACCCTGAGTAGCTAAACTGTTCTGGAATGATCTAACCCAAACCATTACTTCCTACTGTGTATCTTTTGGTTTCCTGAGAGGGAGGCTTGCTATTTCCCTTCCTGTCATGCCTCACTTTCCCATATAAACACCCAAGAGGGAGGGAAAGAAAATATTACAGCTTAAAAGCAGCTAATATCTCCATTCACTTAAGCAAAAACTACATCTTCTGTCAGTTTATACTCTCGACTGCAGCTCTGCCTGCTCTGGATCCCTGCCTCGGTGTCAGATTAGGAGCGAGTTGTTCATGAATATACAGCTGGTTACCCTCATTTCGTAACATTAGTCCCTGTTTGGCTTAGAGCCAGTACAGTAGGGGTAAATAGAGTAAATACAGACAGGCCTTGCAGATGCTAATGTACTTAGCGTTAGCGGTAAACAAAATGAGATTACTGGGGAGGGAAGGCAAACTCCGAATTTGATTTACTCAGGCTTAGCGTAAACAGCTTGTCAAACTCCTGCTCTGCTGCTATGAAAAGGATGCAGAATGTGTATTTGACTAACAAGCACAGTAAGTGTTTCTTGCTATTCATAAAAATTACCAAGGCAATTGTCACTGTAATTGGAAGTGACTGTGAAAAGAGAATATGTAGGCGCGTCTCCTCAAAATATTGTTTTCTCTTTTTTTCTCCTTCAAGTTGTTGTTGTGTTTTAAGTGATAGAGGATTACGAGTTCGGGATCAATCTGTTCAGTTATTATAATAATGGAATGTGAATCTGCATAATGCCAAATGAAAAGAGATAAACAAGTTTAGCGCATAGGAACGTACAGCAGGGAGAGATCACCTAAATGTTAGTTAGTGTGTCCACGTGTCTCTGCGACATTAACATAATCCACAGTATAATCCAGAGGCGGCAGCACGGGCCTCTCCATAACGAAGCAGATAACGAGCACAAGACACCACTCCTTATGGGAATAAAACTCAGCTAAATGAGATGGAACCAAGCTTAGTGCTCTTATTATGTGATAAATAGGATTTTCCAAGTTAGAATTTTCTGGCATGTTAAAAATTTTTTCCACACTTTCCCAGTTTTTTTTTATTTTTTTTAGTTCTGATGACTACAGCAGTCATATTATTTCTCCCCTCTCGCTGCGGGGAGAAAGTTTTCAGTGTCTCCCCACAAAAAAAGGCAGGCTAATTGCATGTCAATAATTCAATGCTTAATTTTAATGACCAGGAGAGTTCATTTATTCTCCGCCTAGGCTGCCTGACGATGTGATTAATAGGGATGAAAGATAAAGCTCGCAGAGGGGAGAGGGGGAGAGAGGAGAAGGGAAAAAGGCAAGGGGATAGATAATGTTGGGATCTTCTATTCTCTTCCTTCCTCCACCCTTCCCAGATGGCAGAAAGGTCTCGCAGACTCCTGAGTCGACAGTTTGGAGGAGCGTGCGGGCTGCCGGGGCACATACCGAACAGGAGGGGGAGGAAGTGGAGGTGGAGGAGGGACGACGGGGGACAAAGTGTCTCTGGGTGTACTTGACGTCTCTGAGAGCAGCGAGTAAGGATATTCTCATAAAAAAAAGAGGCATTTTAGCACTTTATCTGGATCCTAACTGGCTACTGGATTTCTACACACACATAAACAGCTCAGAAGGCACAACAAGGTGTGGGAAAACATTATTTAAAGTTTGGTTTAGTTACGGTCAGGAAATCCACTGTTGATCTTGTATAATCCCAAGCAGGATGTCACCTTTGTTTGTGCTAAAAGCTGAAGGTATTCCAGGCACATTATTATGAATTGAGCAGTAAAGGTTTAGAAGTGGAAGAACCCCCCTGAGGTTTCTTCCCCACCCGGATTGGAGGAAGATGAAGGCATCACCGACCACTCCTTACAATGGAAGCACTTCCTCCAGGCCTAATGGCCTCTGAGCCACAGCTTTTGTCCCCTGATTAGCCAACCTATTCAGGGCTCAGCCCCCTAATTGCGTAGCCTGTTTAGCTACCCAGCATTACAGTAAGAATTAATGAGACACAATTACTGCACCCAGGAAATCTCCCGTCCCAGCGACCACTCCGATCTGCAGAGGGACCTCACTGAATAAAACCTCCTTGAGTCTAGAATTCAACCTACTGTCAAAAAAAAAGTGGAGCACAAGGTTTTTTCCCCCTCGCAGGAGAAAAAATACATGTATTTATTCGAAGCTATCTCATAATTAGGCCCTAGAGTGAATGAGTGAGTGAGGGAGAGCAGGGGAGGAGATGGGAGAAGGAGAGGAGAGGGGTGGGGGTGGGAGAGAAAGCAGCATTCAATAGCAAAAAGGCCCACAGATACAAAAGGCAGAAGAATGACAGGCACAAGAGTGAAACCTGCTCGGAGAAATGAGGAGGAGGGAGACGGAAAAGATGGATGAGGGGGGGAGGGGAGAGGGGAGGGAGAGTCAGACGCAAATTCAAACCTACAGTTTAGCTACAGATAACATTTCATCACTGTGGCTTTGTGGGAAGGCTAAAATATGGAGGCAGCCCGGGGTGAGCAGCCTGGTCTATGCTAATGGTCCACGGTGGCACTTTAAAGGACCTTTGAGATGGGACAGTGGGCTCCGGAGTCCCGTCCATGTGGGAGCTGAGTGTTATTGCTCGGAGCCAACACAGGATCTGCAGGCACAAACGAGGAAGAGACCTTTCTAAAGTCCTCTCACATTTTATACACTTCTGACACACACACACACACACAGACTGCTATTTCAGTTTGGTTGGATAGGTTAGAGGAGAAATAATCTATATAGTGTCACCATTCAAAGTTTTCTCAGTACCTACGGATTAGTAATACTGACAGACTCAGAGGGCGAAACCCTGGACAGGCTTCCAGTGCATCACATGGCTAATACAAACAGACAGATGCACATTTACACTCATGCACCTCTGGGCAACTTAAAGAGTTTGTGATCTACCTGAGTATGAGAGAACATGGATGAGATGTGACTGCAAACAGGCAACACTCTGACATCAAACGTGAAAGAGTGGAAGTTGGAGTAAGTGGGTGGATACGTATATGTTCAGCTAAATATAATTACCCAACCCTTATGCAAAGGGTTGTAGGTTTTTGAAGGAACAGTATGACATTTTGGGAAATCTGCTAAATTAACTTTCTTGCCAAGAGTTAGATGAGAAGAGATGTCTGTATGGTAAATATGACGGTACAGCAGGCAGCTGGTTATCTTAGTTTAGCATTAAGACTGGAAACAGGGGAAATCAGCTAGCCTGGCTCTGTTCAAAGGTTAAAAAAAATCCATTAACATGTTTAATTCATATAAAAACAAAAGGGTAAAAACAAAACTCCAGGTCACTGTGCTCATATAACCCCCCATAAAACCACAACTTGTCTTTTTTACACTGCAAATTTTGTAGGGATTAAACAAACGTTACGTTTGGACAGAGCCAGGTTAGAAGTTTCTCCAGTTTCCAGTCTTTATGCTAAGCTAAGTGGTGGCTGGCTGTAGCTTAATATTTTATCGAGCTTTATCACACCACCTGGCGGCCAGGTGAAAACAGTAAACACTTGTTGTGACATAATCCAGTTGATGGTTAAGGAACAAAATATTTATGATATAATATAAATAAGAAATCTGTGCTTAGGGTCATTTCTACTCAGATAGCGTTGATTTGCCAAATCTACACTTTTTGGACACTTCATGGGTCCCTTCTGGGAGATTTGTACACATCACTTGACTAACTACTTAAGGAATGGACCAACTCCAGCTGTGAGGCCTTGAATCAAGAGCACTGGCAGGAGGACACCTAATACCTGATATTCATGTCTTTCAGGCTGGGAAGAAACCAGAAACTCCAGTAAAANAAAAAAAAAGCATACAAATAAAGGGAGAACATGCTAACTGAAGACCCAAAGGGTCAGGGCTCAGCTGGCCCTGGTGGGATTGGAACCCAGGACCTTCTTCTCTGTCTCATCAGCTCTGTAAATATGAGTCTGTCTGCTGTAGCTATTCAGCCCTGGAACAAGAGAGGAGCAGTTAGATAGATGACAAAAGGTTGAAAGGTTGAAATTTCCCTGCTGCAATTAGCGTGAACGTCTCAGTCACTCATCAACATTCCGTCTGCGGCACTTTGCAGAAGAGGTACTAATCAGACACAAAGCATATTGATTCCTCGCAGAGAGTCGTGTGGTCTACAAATGCAGTTTGGTGCGAGCGAGTGTGGGGAGAGCTTTTCAAGTCCTCTTATGTGGTTTGTAAGTTCTGAATTTGCCCAAGATTAGCCTCCATAAAGAGGATTACTACTTTTGTATGGAATATTTTCAACACTGGTGTAGTCATTTCAGGAATGTTCAGTGGGGCTTTCAGAGCATTGTGTTTACTCACCTGTCAGTCTGTTTTCCCCTTTCTTTCACTGACTGAAACAACCCACACGCATACACACACACACACCTCACCCAGTCTGGTGGCGTTGACTGTGCAAACGCTGGTACATTAGTTATCTGCTCTGGGAGCCTGTCTGTCTCAGGCCAGTGCAGAGAGGTTTACCTGAATGGCCTTTGTTTCCCAGTGACCCCCCTTAGAGCAGGTCGCAGCCTGAAGCCATTCCACCCTGGCCGTGGCCCTCCTCAAGTTTCAACCCTCTCAGAAAAATAGAAAAAAAAGAAGAAAAGGAGGGAGAAGAGTGCCAGAGAGATGTAAAAAGGGAGGTCAGAGGCTCAGGTGAGCTTAGCGTGTAGCCTGTCAATCAGACATCATACAGCATAGCTCAGGGGAGGCTCTCCCTTCCACTCCAGTGCCCCCTCTCCTCAACCTCTGTTGCTCCATTCACCTTTCTGTGTCTTTCACGGCACATTAAAAAGTACTCAGATTCATCCGGAGCTACTTTCTCACATTTTCCTTTCGCAATTTGCCGATATTTTGACAGAGGGAATCTATTACAGTTTTCATGCAGCTGTAATTTAGCATCCAGGTTGACGACGTGGCCTGAAACTGAAACACACATCTCAAGCGTTATACCAGACTTTTTCCATATATGCTTAGCCCTATGACAATATCAGAGCATGCTATGTTAACTTTGGCAATGGTTGCATGTCAAATATGAGACTCTACAATAAACGACAGTCAGAAATGGCACAGATTAGTAAAACTTAGTCGCACAGCTAAAATAGCAGGAAATGCTAACTAACAGGTCACACGAACCAAGCTGTGAGGCAGTACCATAATAAGTGTAAAAGCTCAATAAGAATGCAGTCACAACCCCCATGTTTATCCTCCCTGATTGCACAATTAGCGTAGCAGCCTGCTAAGCACACAACTAAGCAGACTCGCATTGTCTGGAGATGCCGATCTTAATGGTGTCATTGGCTGATAAAGGCGTCCTCAGTCTATATGAGGGGAGATAACATCACCAGCTGGAGAGTCGAAGCATTATTACACCGTGCCTTACCTGCCTGATGCAATCAGTGAAAATAAAACAAAGTGCCCTCAAAAGGAGCTCAGTCAAGCCTGCTAACCTCATTTCAGCAACAAGATTATTTCAATTGATCCAATTACCGCTTGCTGGAGTGGAGGCCCCATAATGTTAGAGGTGGATGAGAGTGTCAGGAGTTAGCTTTTATCTCTCGGTGTTGTTGCACATTGCACAGTTAGATCAGGAGTGGATGGAAAGGTAGAACCGTTAAATCAGATGGAAACAACACAACATTAATTGTGTGGATGCATTTCCTCTGGTGAGAGGTAATCAAAATGCCATTTCCCTGAGCTACAGAAGGAAAAAGGACATAGAAGGACGATTGTTATCATAATAGGAGATTCATAAAGCTAAGTTTACACCACAAATGACTCCATATTACACAATTCACCATCTGTGGTGGTACTCTTTAGCTAAGATGGTCTTCTCCTAGCCTGGTTCCAGACCTCTGAATCGCTGTCCACACCTCTGATTTGTTCAGGTTTGGTGTTGTTCCCACTGACGGCTGTTCTGTTAGAGAAATAATTGACCAGTCAGAGAGAGAGTAGGTGATATTAAGAATGGGATATCATCTTCCTACATAGGTACCTTGCTGCATTCATGATAATATAGCAACAGAAAAAGGGCGACATAACAACTCTAAAATCAACATATATGTGAAAAATGTTAAGTTAACTGTTCTAGCAATAGCTTCTGCAGCCTCCGTGTCAACGGGAAATGTCACCGGTGGAGTGGATCCATCGCTAATAATCATAAATAATCAACAAAAAATCTGCTACCATAAAAACAATTTCAGGCTGAATGAATGAAGTGAAACAAAATGGCAATTCAGTCTCATTATCAGGGCATTCTGCTCCTTCCACTCCCTGAAAACTGCAGAAAATAACTACTTACCAAGATTTATGTGTCCACCTCCCTATATTTTGAGGATGAAGTGACCTATATGTATATGCTACACAGACATGATCTTTCATTTTTTTCATTTTTTCATAGAGATTATAATCTATAATATACAGATAATATAAGTGTAAGTGTAGACATTCAGGTGTTAATTTGATCACCAATCTCTATAGTCAACATTCATTATAGTTTCCTTGACATGTGTGCTACATTTTCTCACATGGCACACAAAAGTAAAAGTCTAGAAGCAATGCTTGAGCCCAGACACCTCCACTCTTTTCTTATTGGTGCTGACTTGCCTCTAATAATCACTCTACATATGTCATTACAGTGTAAGGCAATGCCTGGCCTAGTGTCCATGTCCTACTCTCTGGCCTTGGGGAGCCTGAGTTTTCCCTCACACACACATTCACACAAGCACCACCCACCTAAGAGTCTCCTTATGCCCCCAGCTCGTCACAGATGTTTGCCAAAGAGCTTCAAATAATATTCTGTATGCCTGGAAATGCTCCTCAAATCAAGCCTGTCAGACAGCAGCCTATGTAAACCCAATGTGAAGGTTAGATTAATACTGTAAATAATGCCAGCATTTACATAAATAAACATGTCTTGATCGGACTGCTAATGAGCAGTATAGGAAGCCCAGGGTAGCTCACTGGGGACGTCGCTCAGCCTCTGATGCACGGTGAGAGCGATCATGGGTTTGATCGGAGCCCGCCAAGAACGAGACGCAAACTCCACAAGGTCGTTTGTGTTTTACACATCTGCTACCTCTCCGCTTCTCTGTCTCTCACCCTCTGGATATGGTTTCCCACTTCCCTACCTTGTCGTTTTCTGCCTCTCGCTCTCTCCCTCCTTCTGTCTGGCGGTCATCCTTGCCCTCGCCATCTGTTTCACAGTACGCCACACACGGAGACGGAGGGAGGTAGGGAGGGAGATGGTGCTAAAGAGAGGATAAGTGAGGACGGAAAACAGGAAGGATATATGGTACATGCTTCCATTGACATTTCTAGACTCTCTGGGGTCGTGTTCTAAGGCTGCTCTCACAGAGATATCTATCACAGATAGTGTTCTGATGGACATTTGAGTTTATCTGTAGCACAAAGATGTCTTCTTTTCTTTTCTATTTAGGACTAATTTTCCATTAATTCTGGACAAATTAAAGGAATAGTTTGAAATTTTGGCAAATACACTTTTTCCACTTTCTTGCTGAGAGTTAGATGAGAAGATCAACACTACTCACATATCTATCCATTAAATATGAAGCTACAGACAGCAGCCGATTAGCATAGCTTAGCATCAAGACTATAAGCAGAGGGAAATAGCTAGCCGGGTTTTGGTCAAAGGTAAAAAATCTGCTGGTTTTACAGCAGTTATATATATTTAAACATTTGTTTAATCCGTACAAAAAAGTGTAAGTGTGGTTTTATAGCTCTGTTATGTGTCCCGTAAAACTGACAGTTTTTTTCAACCGTTGGATAGAGCCAGGCTAGCTGTTTCCCCCCTGCTTCCAGTCATTATGCTAAGCTAAGCTATCTGCAGCTTTATATTTAACGGACAGACATGAGAGTAGAAGGTTGAAAAATACCCCAATTTCCCTTCAACGCATTGTTTAAGACATCACTATCACTATAAAGATATAGTGATGAAACGTAAAGTCTATCTAACATTTTTTTTTAGTATATAGGCCCCATTCTCTAACTCGACTCTGACAGGTTTCATGGAGGTATTGGAGGATACAAAGGGGTCCAAGACAGCACACACTGGCATTTCATCTCAACTACATTATAAATGAAATGCATAACAACCCCTATACTTGAATCAAAGCATCACCAGCTCCTTGTGAATCAAGGATAGAGACACCACTCAGTTTTACACCGGAGCTCGCTCAGACTGGAACAAAATGTCCCAACAAAAAATGTCAGATGTCTGTGAAACCTGCAGATTATGAATTCAGCACTGCATAGCAATTCTTCCATCGGAGTATTTAAAAAGCAGTATTACCAGATGATAGGACTGAACAGACATCCCAAGAGTCCTAGCTGACAATGCAAGATCTAAACAAGGGATTTTTAGCTTATAGCAGTTGACATGAAGCGACATTGGGTTAAAGGGGCACAGGTAGAGGTGGAATAGGATGTATTCAAAGACCACATGAATAGTAATGAGATGAGTTAATTAGCTTTCTCTTCCCTCCCTGTAGAAATGAATACAGACACCTCGTGACCCCCGTGACCCCGCTGCAGTCTGGTCAGAATCAGCACTGAAGGCGGACCCTTCCACTGTATCCCACCACTGTGTGCTACAACAACGACAGGCAGCAGAGCACGAAAATGAAATTACCACCTTCAGGATCCAAAGACAAGTGTTCCACCCCATGTGTTGGAACCAGATGGCAAGTCTACCTGCTTAAGTGCCGTGCATGTGTCGTTCCAGGCACGCAGGCCTCATCTCCGGTTACATGCAGGGGTTAAAAAAATCAGCTCCCGCTATTATATGGGCTAGTGTGTGTGTGTGTGTGTGTGTGTGTGTGTGTGTTTCCTGACTAGGAGAAATCTCTCTGTCGGCTCGCTTACCTTTCTGGACAGAGAGAACAAGTTGCATGCTGTTTTACAAGAGGGGAGATAAATCTGACGGGAGTGTCAAGTAGCAGGCGTCATAGCAGCCAAAAGCAGACCTTTGCTGGCTGGCCAGATTCTTGTGGCATCGGATGGCTGAAAACTCCAAACAATCACACGATAACACGCACACACACTCACTTGGCTCAGGGACGGCAGCCAACAACAGTCAGTTCTTTGGCTGCAGGAGAATGGTACAGATTCTCCTCATGGAGGCAATGTTGGTTTTTAATTAGTTGTGTGAGCGAAAAGTGGATCTGCTTCTCTCAAGATCTGAGGTGTAACCCACCCTACAGATGTTTGTGACATTATGTAACATTGCTGCTTAGCAAATTATATACAGTTTCACTGTGTATAAGAGTACATAGTAAATATACTCTCGCAGGATTAAAGCTGCACTGAGCATGGTATTCACATGAACAGTGCAGTGTTTTTATAAGTGCTAAAAGGCTGGTTCATCCAAATAAAAAAAGAAAACATAATTCCTATATTTCCTTGCTTACATTTAGTGGTATCTAGGCATGGTAGTTTAAAATCATCAAATTTGGAGACACATAGTTTGCTTTGGACAGTGACAAAATGCAGTTAATGTATTAATAGATGCTCATGGGTTTCTGGCCTGCTAATAAGCCATCTAGTCTTCAGCTACAAATGATAATATGTCATTGATGAAGGGTTTTTAATTCATCCAGTGTGCAGTTGTACATGTTACTACACAAAGTGGTCAAACAGTCCAGTCACTTACAGGAATTTTTCATGACCTGGCAACCCAAAAGTTGTTGTTGTTATTGATGGCTTATAAATTATCTATAGATCATGAGTAAATGATTTATTAACCTATTCCAGAGCCACGAGTTATAAACTAAGATATAAACCATTTAGAAATAATGCCTTATTAGAAAGCGATACCAAATTTAGTTTGTGATGTTCACAGCATTAAAAAATGACATTTTCCAGAATCAGTGTCCCTGTTACTTTGGGTAAATTACACGACCTTGCTGTGAAAAGTTTTCATAGGGACTGTTTCTTCAGTAGAAAGTAGTTCCTATTCAAGGTCTGTGGTTTGGACGCAGAAATCTCAGCGATGGATATCTGAAAACCTGGCCAAATCAATCCCAAACTATGTGCATGATGAGGTACCGATAGAGTCAATGAGAAAATATGCCTTTTTGCAATTTAGGTGAACTGACCGTTTAGTAACAGAGTGTTGCAACACAGATAATTGTCCCACTAAAATGAGATTTGGAAGATTAATTTTCAACTTGCCCAGATGAATTCTGGTTTCAGTTGTGGATACTTTTCCCTTCCTTTATCCCTTTTGTCTCCTTTAGTATGAAGCATCACAGACTGCTAGGGTGTGTAAACATGAGTGCAGTGTGTACAGCTTGCCGATGTCAAGTCCTGTGACCTCTGGGTAATGAAGTTCAATTTCTTAAGCAGCTACCTCCTTATGCTATTGTGTTAACGTAAAAGCTGACTTGTGCTGCTTCAAGACAAGACTTGATTCTCTCGCTTCGTTCATAGTTTTTACTCTACATGCAAACACACACACACACAAGTCCTTCCTGGTCTCACAGAGAGGGGCAGTGGCTGTAAGGAAGGATTTACAGGGGCCGCCTGTCCTCCCAGCAGTAGGCTGATTGGAGGGGCTGGCTGTGTTTGTTAAGGTAATGGGCCCTAGGTGAGCTAATTCACAGGGTACACGCTCCATGCTCTGTCACCTCAGGAGTACCCTGGTGGAAAAGGAGGTTGCCGGCGGGGGCTGGGGCCAGGGGGGGGAAAGCTTTCCAGCTCTCGAGCTCTCCCCAAAATCCCCTCAGCCTTGCTCCGTCTCCTCCAGCTCCACCTGAAAGTGATTACCAGGCCAGCCGTGAGCAAACAAGCCCCATATGGAGTGTCTATAGTGGGGCTGAGGCTGGAGCCTGGGGAGCCCTCCTCCACCTCTTTGGAGAGAAGAGGCCTGAGCAAACACAGCTAATGAAGTCTTAACAAGCAGCCCCGGGTTAGCGCGAGCCCGCTAAATGCCACCGAGGCTCTTGGAATTGTGTCCAGCAGATTGGCTAAATCTCCTCGAAGCTTTCCTTTACAAGATAAAGTTGCATTAGCATATCTCTGTCTCTCCATCTCCGAGGTAAGTCCAGGATCTGGCAAGCGGTCTCACTTGATGGACTTCCCTTTTTTTCAGCGGGAGCACTTGATTCGGACAGACAGAATGGGGCTTTAAATTGAACATATTAACTTTGGATGTTTATGTGATTCTGGATGTTATTCATTGGTCACAGTGTGTTCCTTTAAGGCTTTGGTCTCAGGAGATATTTTCTCACAGCGTGCAGCTCTGCGTTGCAAACAGGAGATGAGTGGATTTCCTCAGAGTAAATCATTATCTCCGTACAGAACAGACTCAACGCCCTCTCTTGCCCTCGTCTATCCTCCCTCTGCTTCCTCCATCACTCTCCCACACTGTGACCAGCACCTTACCCTCACTCCCTTTTTATTGTGTGTCCTTTTTCACACATCTCAAATACCAGGGTTTATTATTGAGAAAACATCACATCAGCCAGCGTGTGCACAAACATACACTCACATAACTCCAGGGCACTGGCTAGCCGAACTCTTGTTCCCTAATCAAAAGCAAACAGCCATTAACAGAGCTCCTTCCTTGTTATCTCACACCGGCGAGTCACATTAATCAATCTGTGTTCTCCTGATGCTCAGCTCACTCCGGGTTATTTTATCCGTTCAGTGGGTCGAGGCTGTAAAAAAGCTCCCTCACATGATAAAGACCTGGCTCCACTCCAAACACAATACCACTAAACTTAAACTCCGGCACCACCACACCCCGGCCCCTGCACACAATGTTGCATTATGCATGGATGGGAAACCAGGAGGAAGATGCTTTTTTTTAAAACGCTGCTCGCGCTGTAAGACCACACATTGGCCTCCTAGCACCCAGACTCTGCAGGAACTGTGTGTGTGCGTGCAAGTGTGTGCACAGTGGAGGACAAAATGCCTATTCAAAAACACATCCTTCTTGTTGGTGAAATGGATATAGAGTTTCGAACAGATGTGCTGATCACATGGTTGGCTTCTCTTTTGCCTCATTATACCAGAAGCCTCATGATTTAGCATCCTCCAACAGCCTGTGATAATGATAATAATGATACTCGCAGCAATAAAATATCAAGTGCACATCCTTCATGAGATTAAGAACAACTTTTTAACATCACAAACAAAGATTATTATGTGAGGTCAATCAATATGAAGTGTTCATTCTAATTTCACCCCCTGAGGCACAGTAATGAACATGAATCATTATTATATGTGCAAAATTTCAAGACTGTTTTTAGAAGATTTTTGAACACATTTTAGCCTTTGCAGCAAATTCTAATAGTTCTAGTAAGTTCTGCTCATGTATGAAAGCCCTTTAGTATTTGTGGAACACTAGAAAAATATAGAGTGGTGGAAGAAGTATTCAGATCATTCACTTAAGTAAAAGTAGCAATACCACACTACCACACTATTACAAGTAAAAGAAACGTACTTAAACAGTGAAAGTGTTCATTATGCAGCTTAATGGCCCCTGGGTTTTATTTGTATGTACATTTTATTATTAGATTTTCATTATTGATGAATTAATATGTATAAAGTATTCTTATTTCATTGCTGGTGGAGGTGAATTTCGTTTTAACTACCTTATATACCTTTGGGCAGTTTAATGTGTAGCAATGCATCATATTGTATAAGCTCATCATATTTCTTGCATGTGCAATTTAAAGTAAAGTAACTACAGCTATTAGATCAATATAGTGGAGTTGAGAGTACAACATTTCCCTCTGAAATGTAGCAGAGTGGAAGTATAAAGTGCCAGAAAATGGAGAAATTCAAGTTAAGTACAAGTGCCTCACAATTACACTTGAGCAAATGTACTTAGTTACTTTCCACCACATCCATAAAGCGTAATCATGTATGTGTACATTTACTACTGAGTGTCATTGTAAGCATCTGCAGCCATACTGTAGAGGTACTTTAGTATAACACAGGAGATAAGAATGCCATGAGAGTGATGCATTCACACTGCACAGCAAGTCTTTATACAGAAGTTATAGGACAATATGAGACATAAAAAATATAATTTACTACAATGAGATTACTGTCAATTAACTGCCGAGATCCCCAGACACACTCTGGAGGCATGTTAAGGCTGATATGAGCGCTCTGCCACCGTCTCTGTGTGCTGTGCTGCTTGGTCTTTGCCTCGCGCAATTACGCCTCCCGCGGAGCTCTATGCGAGCGTTAAACGAAACATTAGCACCTCATTTAAAAAATAAAACAGCTTTTCACAAGGACAGACAGCTCCCTGGGTAGTCTTATCATGCGCAAATTAGCCAATTTACCAAACTGGGCTCTCGTAGCAGAAACAATCATCTGGAGCTAGACGCATCCTCGCTCTGCCTGGTGTGCGTGTTGCCATTGTCGTGACACTATCAAAGATTGTGTGTTAAAGGAAGTTACAAGGCGGTGAGCAGAAAGTTCAGTCAGTGAGTCACAAGATTGTGGAAATAGTAGGTTATTATTCCTACTAACAGTGCGTCTGGTGTGCTTCATATCGTCTTTATAATCATTTTATATTATTATGATTATAATGTTTCAAATTATAGTTTTGAAATAGGTTTGGGGGAATTCATTACACGGTTATTATAGTTTATTTTAGACCAACCATGGCTCTGGGCTTAAAACATGCATAAAAGTAGTGATTTTGTCTCAATATGTGGTTGTTTGATTAGTGGTCATCGTCAGCTGGAGGTAAAATCCTGCTCCATCGTTTTCTACAAATCACCCACATCACCGTCCTGTATCCCGGCGCCACAGACACTGGCGCAAGTAGTAGGATCATAAGCTATATAACAAAACATCTTTAGGTAAAAAACTTGATTGACTGCTGCACAGCACCGCCCCTGCCGCTCTGTGATTGGAGGAGCGGCTCCGGGGGTGTAGCCTGCCCGGCTTTGGTATATATTGGCACCGCTTCGTCTCCCAGCCGTTGATTTGTATGGGAACCGGGACTAAGGTGGGACGAGCCGACTGAATGTAGTCGCTGTGTTTTGAAGAAAGAAAGAAGGCCCACATTTTCCCGTTTGTAGCGATCGGACAGCAGCACTTGGGTTTCGTAACAACAGACTGTCTGAGGATACTGAAAGCAGTTTCCAGAAGAAGGTGGATTCTCCTCTCAGCCATCTTGACTGCCGCTCGCCGCCCTGAAGGCTGTTTTCTCTCCTCCTCCTCCTCCTCAGCTGAAAGTAAACACGGCTTGCACATTGCTTGCAACTCCGTGCAAGATCCTGAGAGAAGCGAGATGGGCTCGCTGCGCAACATCTAACCGGACCGGAGGCGAAAACAGACGGCTGAGAGGATTTATTGCTGTTGGTACCAGAGCAGAAGAGGGGGACACGACGCGCCGGAGGGATGGACCTGTTTGGGATTTACCTTCTCCTCTCACTCGCTCTCCTGCCCCGATCCAGCTGCACCACGGCCAAGGAGATCACCTGCCAGGAGATAGCCGTACCCCTGTGTAAGGGGATCGGCTACAACTACACCTACATGCCTAACCAGTTTAATCACGATACGCAGGACGAGGCTGGACTGGAGGTGCACCAGTTTTGGCCTCTGGTTGAGATTCAGTGTTCACCGGACCTGAAGTTCTTCTTGTGCAGCATGTACACCCCGATCTGCCTGGAGGACTATAAAAAACCTCTCCCGCCGTGCCGGAGCGTGTGTGAGAGAGCCCGGGCCGGCTGTGCGCCTCTCATGAGGCAGTACGGCTTCCCCTGGCCGGACAGGATGAAGTGTGACCTGCTGCCGGTGCAAGGCAACCCCGACACCCTGTGCATGGACTACAACAGAACCGACTCCACCACAGTCTCCCCTGTCCTCTCCAAGCCCACTAACCATCCCGGTAAGGGTTACAATCCACCTAAAAATAAGCCTGGCCGACCCGGCGCGCCTGGGAAATACAAGCCGGCTGCCGCCCCATGTGAGCCGGGGTGCAAGTGTTTGGAGCCCATGGTGCCGGTGAACACGGACCGTCACCCGCTCTACAACCGTGTCAAAACGGGTCAGATCACCAACTGCGCCATGCCGTGCCACAACCCATATTTTACGCACGACGAGAGAGCATTCACCGCCTTTTGGATAGGACTTTGGTCCGTGTTGTGCTTCGTGTCAACTTTTGCCACCGTCGCCACTTTCCTCATCGACATGGAGCGCTTCAAGTATCCAGAGAGACCCATCATCTTCCTCTCTGCTTGTTACATGTTTGTGTCAATCGGCTACATCGTCAGACTCATCGCCGGACACGAGAAAGTGGCGTGCAACCGGGAGTTCGACCTGGAGCACATCCACTATGAGACCACCGGCCCCGCACTCTGCACCGTGGTCTTCCTCCTGATTTACTTTTTCGGCATGGCCAGCTCCATCTGGTGGGTCATCCTGTCTCTGACCTGGTTCCTCGCAGCCGGGATGAAGTGGGGCAACGAGGCGATCGCCAGTTACTCCCAGTACTTCCACCTCGCCGCCTGGCTCATCCCCAGCATGAAGTCCATCGCGGTCCTGGCGCTGAGCTCCGTGGACGGGGACTCAGTGGCTGGCATCTGCTACGTGGGGAACCAGAACCTGGACAACCTACGGGGCTTCGTTCTGGCACCTTTGGTGATTTATTTATTCATAGGCACTATGTTCCTCCTGGCCGGATTTGTGTCCCTGTTCAGGATCCGCAGCGTCATTAAACAAGGTGGCACCAAAACTGACAAACTAGAGAAGCTGATGATCAGAATAGGCATCTTCACGGTGCTGTACACGGTGCCAGCCACGATCATTGTCGCCTGTTACTTTTATGAGCAGCACAACAGGCAGAGCTGGGAGATCACACACAACTGCTCCAACTGTTTATTAGAGAGGGACCGCAGGAGCCCGGACTATGCAGTTTTTATGTTAAAGTACTTCATGTGCCTTTTGGTGGGCATCACGTCCGGAGTGTGGATCTGGTCCGGTAAAACTTTGGACTCCTGGAGGACTTTCTGCACCAGGTGCTGCTGGGGCAGTAAAGGCACCAGCGGCTCCATGTACAGCGACGTGAGCACCGGACTAACGTGGAGGTCAGGCACGGCCAGCTCCGTGTCTTGCCCCAAGCAGATGCCATTGTCCCAGGTTTGAATGAAAAAAAAGCAGCTTATGAGGACTGCTAATTGTTTGAGAGATAACCCATCACTCCCTGTCTTAAGCAATTTGCATAGTAATGAACTGCTGCTGAGGTGTCCCCCCCCTCCCTCCCCTCATTCTCCCAAACGTCCACACACACCTCTGTGGGGAGAGTGGTTGAAACATTCACACAGGTTAATTCCTCCCTGTTTATATGTATGAGAGGTACAGACTGAGGCTTTTAAGCAAACTGGGCATTACTTGTTGTAGGCAGAGAGACAGTTTTGTTCCTGACTAGCTTCATACAAAGAGCATTTGGGTTTTTATTGCCATTTTATCTACATAGTGCCAGATAACATTGTATAATTCAATCACATCAAAGATGGTTTAAATTAAGCCTTAATAGCGCCCAAGTATTTTACGGGTCATTCATTTTGTAATTTCAAATGTATTTATATAAAAGTTCTGTAAAAACGTGTACATTTGTGTATAAAAGAAAACTTTATAAGCTATTGTAAATTTGTACAAAGTGTAGATGTCTCTTTTTGTGAGAAAGCAAATATGACCTTTATTTTGACAATAAAACATTTGATAAATCTCAACATCTGTGTAACTTTGCAGTGTTTTCCCGTGCGAGGGAGGCTGTTGTGTTTTCAAGCCCGGGCAGGCATATTTTGTGGCTCCTTGTGGTCACCGTGTTGAGGATGGCAGCAGCAATGGCAGCTTTTGAGAGTCCCGGCTAAAAAGGAAGCCCTTTTAACCATCAGAGACCGGTAATTAGAGGCAGGGGTTGAGTTGGAGCATCTCCATAATTGTTAAAGTCCTCTTCACATGCCTGCCGAAGCCCGCTTTCTTAATTTAGTAAAAGAGGGAGTGGGTGAATGGGGGTATAAATGCAGGGAACAGACCCTTTTCATCTACAGAAACTTTGATCTTTCTTTTTTAACAGCCTAGAATAAAGGTGGTGTGTATTAGGAGTGTCTGTCTGATGTGCCAAGGTTCCCCCTAAACGTCCCCATTTGGATGCTTTGATGGACGTCGTACAATTGAAAGAGCATTTTGGAACCCCTCTCTTTTCTGGGTTTGTCAGAGCTGAAACCTGCCAGAGCCCCTGCGTCTTGTGTTTGGTTTTTTCGCCGGGCCTGAATTGAAACATCTTCTCCCTCGGCTCAAGCTGTGTCAGCGAGTGCAGGGGCCTTGACATGAATGATATTGAAATAGCAATGAAAGCCCCACAGGTGGTCTGTTCACATGATCTCACATCTTAGGGCCCCCTAATCGAGGCATTTTTTGCTACAAATGTATCTGGTTTGGTCCCAATTAACCCAATGCGCTGGCATAAGATGATACACTGTAACCCAGCGTAGAAATGCCTTTGATTTGCTGGTCAATGGTGACAGTAGGCTTTGTAGTGACTGCTTTGTTCCTGCTTTATTCCTTTACACTCAGATGGTACATGTAAACCCCAAAAGCTTCTTTTCAGTGTGGTGCAGACATGCATCTGTTGGGAGTGTAAATCAGCCACATAAATCTTGCATCAGTGCTGTCAGCGAAGACACCAGGCAATGAAGGTGGAAGTCATAACAGAAATGTGCTTTTCTTAAGATCAAAAGAGCGGCTTCTTAAGCACTTTGCCTCCATGTGGCTCGTCAACAGTTCTGATTAGCTTCAGTGTTTGTGTAAAGTTACTCAAGATCAAGTTTGGGAGTTTTAAATCATGTTACTGTTTAGTTGTAAGTTTGAAATTACTTGAAAGTTTTAAATATTGCGCTGCACTGCTCTGAATCATTTGCTGTTACGTTTCCATCAAGTAGTCACTGGTAGCTCTCAGTCTTGCAGCTTGTTTTTCTGGTGTTTACCTCAAAAACCTCAGTCAGTCAGTAAGCAGCTCCAGCTCTCTGTCAGCCTCTTAGCAGTGACATTAATGTGCAGCCCCACCTAGTGGTAGAAGCAGCACTGCACACCTCCACAGCCTCCGCACTTTTGTTAAGAGCACTGGAGTGTGAAAATTCCAAGAAAGACAAACACAGAAAAAGAGATAAAAAAAGAGAAACATAAACCTTTCTTAGTGTTTACAAATACAACGCCTTTCCCAATACTCACATACAACATGAGACAGGTGGATTGGGCATGAAAGATCAAATGTTCACATTAAACACATTGATATCAAGATCTGACATATGTTGTATATTAGCTGAGCTGTGAAATGCAGGAGTTCTGATGAGAAACAGAAATAAAAGTGGTTCTAAATATGTAAACTTGCCAGTCAACTTTTTATGGAAAGGTGTCATTTTTAGAGCTGAAACGATAAGTTGATTAAGTTAAGATTAAGTTGAACTATTTTTATAAATCGATGAATCATTTCAGTCCTGCAAAAATAGTGAAAGAAGGACAAACATTCTCTTGTTTCAGCTTGTCAGATGTGAGAATTTGTCGTATTGTAATAAACTGAATATTTTGGGGGTTTTGGACTGTTGGTTGGATAAAACCAGACATTTGAAAATGTCAGTTGCGGTTGGGGGCAGTTGTGATGGACATTTTTTAAACTACATTTTATAGATGGAACAATTAATCAAACAAACAATCGGCAGATTAAAAACAGAATCAGTTAAAATTATTTTTGATTCACATAAAGAAATTACATCCATAGATGAGTAGCACTTAAAATCACAAATGTAATATTTTTATAAAGTTAATATTGTCCTCATAAGGGCAGGGGAAATATATTATCTAAGATACTGACTGATTCAAACTGCAGTCCTTATTTTACAACACTTCTGTATCACACTTAAACTTCACTGCTTCTTTATACAAAGTCCTACTTTTTTATCAGAATTTATGATACATAAGTCAAAGTTTAGGACCATTCTTAAGACCATGTATTGACATTCATGGCTAAACACACACACTAAACACATCACCCTGACACACCTTCCCCCAATTACCTGGCTCCACAAACCAACTGTCCAGGCACTTAAAGCAGCATGTCCCGGCTTGGCCTTTAAGCACACATTATAATTAACAGGTAACTCTTCTTCCACCACATTGTAATTAACAGGTAACTCCTCCTCCTCCACAGAGGTCACCAACCCAGTTTACAGGAGAAAGTATGAGAGTGTCATTAAGAGGACCTTCACACAGACGGGGCAGGGCTCTCAGAATGGTTGGGTATTAACTGGTAACAGTGCAGGTCAAGGCTGAGTTTATTTTTATTAGGAAGTGTTTTATGGTCATGCCACTTATCTGATGTTGTCAGGGCTTGTTCTCGACTGCCACATGTGGCCCATAACAAACATACAAACTGTTTTAGGTGGTATCACAAGGCTGCATTGCTGCAGAGGTGTAACCAACGTTAACAAATCTGGTAACAAATCAATCCATCAGGAATCCAGGAGACGATCCTCCATGCTGCTACTCTGATTGAATTATCTTCTCTCCTGATCGCTCTCTGTATACAGGTGTTAGAGCCTCATTTGTGGGGGCAGGAGGAGGAACTCTGACATGGTTGCCTATCAAATATTAATGGCGGGGTTTGATGAGAGGCAGACATAGAGGAGAGACCAGGGGTGATAGGCAGGCCATGCTTTTTAATACTATTGATCCTTATGTTACACCTGGGAGAGGGCTGTTTTTTAAAAGCATGAGAGGAGACATTGCAGCTGTGGACGGCATCTTTGTTGTTTTTGTATTAAAGATTATGACAGACAACTATATCAGACTTATTTAGTACTTTGAATTTGGGTGACAACACAGGTTACAAAAACATGGCTTAAAAACATGACTAACATGAAACAGACTTCATGATATTACGAATAAAATGTGCAAATAAAGTCAATTTATATGTTGGTTTTACACATTTCTTTCGATCCGTGGACCTTACACATGCTCCTACACATGTGATTGGATTAGGTTTCATAAATATGAAGACCGTCAGTTACTATCATTTCTCTTTATTTTCCAGATTCCATTTGTCAGTGGAAGATGAACAATAGCACTAAAACCCCAGAGTTTCCATGGGTGTATTCTTCCATGCGTAAAGCATGACAGTGACCTCGGGTTTCTGTGACCCATTTAGATTAATGTTGAAACTCCTGACCTCCTGCTCAGGCACATAATTCCCAGCTGGCTATTTGAGACAGCAGATGTTGGAAAACAGAGGGGTTCAGCGCTCAGGCTTCGTGGTTATTGTTTCTAAGGGACTTGGACGTCATCGAAGCTGTTGCGGTTTGGTTTGCACTTTTAAAAAAGGTGAGTTTAGGAAGATGGTCAAACAAAATATAATGGAAAATGAATGTTGTGTCAGTCAGCAGTTTTTAGCCAATAAATGCTTCATTTTAGCACTTTGACCGAGCCCAACAAAGATATCAGCATAAATGGCCGGCTCCCCATTGGCACAGTAACAATGCCTCTGTGGTTTAGTAGTCCTTACAGTGCACCCCTGCTGCCTCTTCCAATCCAAGGACCCCCACCTCCACACACACACACACACACGCACACACACAGCAGCAGAACACTGTGTTCCCTCAGTCCTTCACTGACTGACTGACATGTACACAAAAGGAAAACTTCTTTCATCTGAAGCGCTGAGTGTTTTCCCAGATTCACTCTGGGTACGGTCACGTTGGGTGAGCCCTCAGCCCGACAAATGTGCCCGCACTCAGCATCGAAAAGTGGTGTGATGTCACGGCTCTGATAATAAACGAATACTGAGCAGAACAATCAGACGATAAGCAGTCAATGAGAGCAGGCCAAGGTCAGTTAACCTCCTTCCACCGAAGACCAAGGGCCTGAACTAAACCATTTCAGAATGGTTTAATAATGTTGTTCAGACAAAATCACCTGCACAAGGTGATCATCTAAAATATGTAGTTCATCAAAATTAAAGTAAGTACTCCATATTACATACATTCATCCAATCAATCTGATAAAACAAAGTGGCCCCAGATTCCCCATGAAGCAGCTTGTGCCATACTTCTCATGTTCAGAAATAAAACTTGATTAAATGCAATACCCAATTCTGCCCACTTGAGGGAGCCATTAACTAGAGGTTGTCTTTTCTCTCGACGGACAATACGTTTTGTTTTTTGTTTGTTTGTTTTTTAACAACAACAGATGTCAATGACAAGCGTAAGACAAAATAATAACTATCTTTTATATAAGAATCAATGAGTTTGTTCTTAGTCACAGCTCATTTGGACACTGGATACTGATACTATGTGCTTCTGTGTTTAAAAGAGGGGTCCAAGGTGTGCTGAAGATCTGTTCTGGAGGATGGGTGACAGGAGATGAGATGAGTGGTAAGGTGTAATGATAACAATCAAAGGCTGCAAAATTCCAAACTAGTCCTTTAATATTTTACATGCTGTTTCCACCAGGGCTGAGACGACACCCTACTCAATACACACACACACACACACACACAGGGTTACTGGCCATTTGTTTCCATTTGGATCAACCTTCATTGTTCCTCCTGTGTAACTGCAGACGGTCTACTGCGTGGTCCTGAGTTTGACTTTCATGCGGTAAGGTTTAGGTGACAGAGTGACCCCATAGACGGGGGTGTAGTCCGGCTGTCCTGCATCCTCAGGCCAGATGAACTCAAACTTCTTAAGCAGAGTCACCATAATGAGGAAGAGCTCCATACGAGCCAGACCCTCTCCAAGACACATACGGGGACCTGAGACATCAGACGTTTTCAATCAGTAAGTCGTGTACATTTCTTAAAACAGAGGATAAAAGACGTAAACTCCAGGGTTTGGACTCTCATACCTGCAGAGAAAGGCATGAAGGCCTCCGGCTTAACAAACTCTCCCTGGTCATTCAGGAAGTTTTCAGGGTTGAATTCATGAGGGAATTTCCACTGTCCCTCCTCATTCAGCACAGAGTTCAGGTTCTGGATGATCAGTGTACCCTGAGGAGAAAGACAGCTGAAGTACTGCTCTAAAACACATTACTGATGACTACTGTATAATGCCTGTAGATGGTTTAGTGTAATACTATTAATCTAATCATTCCAACTCTTGTAAGCATCTGGTTTGTAGCCGCTGCAATGGGATACAAACGTCTGTTATAGCCAACTAGCAGGCCTGCTTAAAAAACATAACAATGATTCGCTTTCAGTCCAGCTTTGTTTTCAGCATTGCATCATTAGTCTTACCCTGGGTAAGAAATATCCCGTGAGCTTCGTGTCCTTTGTTGTACAGTGGTAGACACTAAGAGGGACAGTGTTGGCTATCCTTTGGACTTCATGGATCACAGCCTGGAGTAAAAGAAATTAGACAACATGTTCTTCATGTTCATGTTTCAAGCAAGAAACTAGACCATAAAGTTATGTAAAAAAAAAAAAAAAAAAAAAATTCTGTTGAACCTCCCCCGGTGAATGAACCCCCATCTGTAGCAGAGTTTATATTGTTGTGTTATTGCCACATATACTCAGACCCATGTCTGCACATTAAATATCAAAACAAATCTATTCAGAGAAATCTGTCTCATAATGTACCTGCATGTAAGGCATGTTGTGTCTGTCATCGTAACTGGCATGATCCTTCTTATCCAACACCTGGTCTATCTCCTGCTGACATCGCTCTGATAGAGAATCAAAGACCATTGAACATCATACTGAACAATGGATGGAACAACGCATCACAAATAACCTGAAAAAAAAATTAAAGAATAGATGCCAGAATAATAAAATCACAGAATGAAAGTATAATAGTCATACAACCTACCCTGTATATATGGGTGGGTCATGAGGTAGAGGAAGCCAGTGAGCAGGGTGTTGGACGTAGTGTCAGTCCCAGCAAAGTGAAGGTCCAGAACAAACATGACGAGTCGATCTTCACAAAAAGACGAGCCATCGTCACCTCTCTGGAAGGAGAAAACGAATCGGTTAGATTTTTGATTCTATCTTTCTTTATCTCTCATTTAAATGCATTTTAATTGCGTGGCACACACCTTATCCAGTTCATCCAGATAGCAGTCAAGGAAGTCTCGTGGTTGCCCGGGGACTCTGGTCTCTTTGTGCTCAGTGATCTGACGAGTTGCAAGTTTCTTACAGGTCTGAGAAATGAGAAATGTACTTTCTTTTCATTACATTGTCATTGACTGAAAGGAGGGGGAAGTTGCAGGGGTAAACAATGGCAATGTTCTTGCTTAAAGCTCTATGTTCTGGATTTAACAAAAATATCAGACTTTGGTGACTCCAGGTGAAATTTAAAGAAACCAAGTAACACATTAGTAATGCTATAAGAGAGAAATGAGAAGCCCTCCAGGCCCAATGACTATACCCACCTCAATGTTCTTAAACGCCTTCATGAAGGGAAGCGGCAGATTCCGAATCATAGAAACAGAGTCATACAGCTGTAAGGAAAGAAACAGGTTTTTTTTAAGTTGCATTCAGTTCAAAGTGCAAAGGAAAGAGGTGATACGTTTACAGTTTTGCTGGAGATAACTTCTGTGTCCAACCAAAAGGTGATATTTCGAGCTAAATCTATGCTTTTTGTACGGTTTTTCTTTTTAGGTAATGTCAGTCTAAAGGCTGCTTTTGCTTTGGAAACAGTTTTAGGCAGGCTTGGTCCATCCCTATTCAAATGATTATAAGGAGGAATACAGGAGGGTCACTCACTTATGGATACAAGTCACTGGCTAGTCTACGTAACGTCGGGTTAGCCAACATTAAAACTGAGCAGGACTCCTGGGGCCTGTGTCACAAAGCAGAAGGTGTCTGATGTGTAAAACACTGAATTTGTCTAAAATCACAAATATGAACTTAAGTTAAAAGCTGCAAAGTGTGGGAACGCCTGTTTTAACTAATGTAATCTGTAATCTGGTATTTCTGAGCTGAGTTGTTACCTTATAATCATGTTGTGACTCACCATAGCCCAGGGTCCATTAGCTATCTTGGAGTTTTCTTTAAAGCACTGAACAACCACTTTGATGAAGTTGTCATCATAGTCATAACGTGTACCAAACAGAACCTGGCAGATGATGTTGGACGCAGCATTATGGAACATAACTTGAGGACTCAAAGTTGTACCTGTGACAGATGTAACAATAACAACAAGTCCAACACAGTGTGGTCAGTTCATCTGTAACAGAACATTCCATAATAAACAATGTGCTAACATTTGCCACTGTATGAGAGGTCACACTGAGTGCACCCACAGGTGGCATACCAATGCTCTTTTCCAGTGTCTCCATTGTGTACTGTATCTCCCCCAGGATCCTCTGCTCCATGGACAGCTTCCCAAGACCAAAATTCCTCAAAGTCATCAAAGCAAAGCGACGATGCTCCTTCCAACTGGTGCCGTAGTCTGCCAGAACCATTCCTATAACAGGCATGGATATGGGCATATGATGCTTTGGCAAAGTATCTTAAAGCAAGAATATGTCATTTTGCTGAACAACAGCCCACAAATGGCAATTATGAGATGCTAAATACTAATATATACATTGTGTATATAGAGTTTACAGTAGCACATGTCGAGAAGAGTCAAAAGGTCAGCAGACTGACTCAGTGATGTCCAGTTACAGCAGTATCCGTCTAAAGTTTACTAACACTAGCCAACATTAGCCACCATAAGCTACTGGTCGTACCAGACCAAGTAAAGCTGTAGTAGCATAACCCCTAAGTGTACTGAATCCAGCAAGGGTGTGTTTTATTGCTCATGAATTTTCATTTGTAAGAGCGAGAATGTGTTATTTCTTCTTTCAAAAGTTACATAGTCTCACTTTTAGAGATGTTCAGTGGTGGACAGTAAGTACATTTATTTGAGTACTGTACTTAAGTACATTTTTCAAGTATCTGTACTTTACTTGAGTATTTGTGATTTTTTGGAAACAATGACTTTTACTCCACTACATTTCAAAGACAAATATTGTACTTTAGACTCCACCACATTTCTATGAAGGTTGTTGTTACTCGTTACTTTTAGCTTTGAAGTCAGCTGTTGAATTTTTGTACTTTTCTAAATGTGATTGGCCACACGCTGTGTTCCTCACAGGAGAAAAAACAATCACAGTACCCGCTTTCAACTGGGTTTGATGTAAAAGCAGAAATACGTCTTCCAGCTCTGTGAAACAAGCGCAAGCAAGACATTTCACTTTCAAAGTAAAATGCATCGGTTCCATTTTGTTAGCAAAGCGCAAATGACTAAAGCGGGGGTGCTAATGGCGATGGCAGATAAACACGCCGATTCCGAACCAGAGCACCCATGGCCATATCTCATATATTTGTGTGTGTGTATATGTATATATATGTATATATTTCACCTGGAGTATCTGTACTTTGACTCAAGTTATGGGGTTGTGTACTTTGTCCACCACTGGAGATGTTACATACATACTCTGTCCTATGACACCTCATCTCTGTCTTACCTTTCTGGGTGAGGTCACTGACAAAAATGTCTTGGGGTCGTCCAGCAAAATCAGCAGCCTTCATCATCATGGCCTCCTTCATGGCCTGCACCCCGTTGATGACTACAGCCGGCTTGGGTCCGATGAAGAGACTGTAGACGTTTCCATAGCACTTCCTCAGCTAAGGAGAAGCACAGTAAGAAGCTCTGTGCAAGTGCCTAACAAATTTAGTTTACAGCCAGTCAACTGTGCAAACAGCAGTACATTTGTTATGGAGTCGCATGAAAACATCAGCACTCTTGAGCAAACTTTGCTCTTAGAAAGAGAAGATTTTAACCATAAAACAATAGTGGTCTTCAAACACATCTTAGCCTGCTATGCATTCAATAGAACAGAGGCCTGAATTAATAATTAGTATTTATAGTCAGTCAGTGTCACTTGTAGCCTTGAGGCAATGGACCGCCTCAGCAATTCATAATCTGCACAATTAAATTAGATAACACAACATGCTGAAAGCCACTCTGCCATGGAGCTGCTTACACACACACACTTAATGCTCAGTGTGTACTGCACAGCTTCCAGGTATGAATGTGTGTGACTGATGATCAGTAGCATAACAATTACAGGCGATGTATGAGTCCTATTTCAGTGTTTTTCTTACCCTCTCAAAGTCCCTCATGGGGTTGTCCAGGCTGAGGTTCAACAGGTTCCCCAGTATCGGTAATGGAAGAGGTCCTGGAGGAAAGTTCTTGGGTCTCTGACATTTGAGACAGATAATGAAGAAGAAAGCACTGATCCATAGTAGGATAAAAGAAACAAACATAGTGGAATGGATTAGGCTGATTTGAAGAGGCAAGCTGTATGGCTGGCTTTTAAAGCGTTAAAGCTCAGCTCTCAGTCCTGCCTCTTCTGGCTGTTTATATGTAAATGTGTGAGCAGCCTGTTGGACACATGGAAAGACACAACAGAGCAAGATCTGACAGGCTTTGGGGTTTGCCTTGATTATACAACTCCTGCATTTGAGCATTGTGACAGCCCCTATGTTTCACTTGCCCTCCTTGTTGCTGCTCTGTTTTCTGTCAGGTAGCGTAATCAGCAGCATGGGACACACCTGTGACAGCATGCATACTATATTTCTCTGCATTCCATTTTACATGCAACAACCTGCACAGAGCCAGAAAGAAATTCACTGTTGTTATGACTGCTAAGGGCTGACTTTGACCACTGCAAAGAGTGCTGCAAAATGTGCATAGCAATACTAAATGGGACACTAATAGAACAAACAAATAATCCACATTCTTGCCTGATTGCCTTAAATGATCCCTGGTCTATATACATTTGTTTGTAATCAAATTATCCAACACTGTCTCCTTGAAATTACATTAATATACTACTAATCTGAAAAAGCAAATGTTTTGAGAGAAGCAAATTACATTTTGTCAACATATTGAGGAAACATTTTTTAATGAACAAAAAAGCTGAGAGTTCTCAGCCGAACTACTTCTGCCATTTGTTTTTCCTACAGTATCACCTCTTGTATTACAATATCCACTCATAGCAACTGAAGCATGATTAAACTTCTTTGTGGTTATGTTTATACACTCAAGGACTTTGTCAAGGTTTGGCAAAGATCAGGGTTTAATAATGAAAAGGTTACTCTAGACACAAGATAGAGCACCAGGGGGGCTTGATTGGGCCCCACAGCTCATTTTTGCCCCAGGGCCCCAAAACAGGTTAATCCGGCCCTGCCTGCCAGTCTGACCTGTGTGTCTGCATTTTAAAAAAAACAGCTTTTAGCAAACTAAAACCTCAATAATATTCTGTGGCTTAGCATCTGTAACTGAAATTTACTGCCATGGCAGTAAAGGTTACTAGATAGGGCACAGGTTAATATTAATCAGGATGGCCTGAAATTAACAAAAAGGAAAGAACTGCTGCTTAATATAGCAAATGAAGTGATTGCACTTCATTTGCTAGGGGCCTCATCAATAAGCTTTAGAAAATCGAAATTCAGGGGAAAAAAAGCTCTATGGTATCTTTACCAGATTTGCTTTTCTCTACCTGGTGTATTGAAAGAAGTGTCACATCCAAAATGTTTTATGAAGATACAAATATTCACATATTAAAATCTGTCATCAAAATGCCAGAGGCCATCTGATTTCAAGTGTTGGATTCAGCGTATGGCAGCATTTCACATTTCACGTCACTGGAGGGCAGCATGATTTCAAACTACAGTACTGGTGAAGTGACTACAGCACAAAGGACTGAATCAAACAAAAATAGTCACAATAAAGTGCTTTGAAAAGTTGCATCATCTGCAGTGTCGTAGTAGTTTATATCATTTCAATAACACTGATGAACAGACACAGATCACTTCACACTTGAGAGTCAATGAGTGAAACACATAGAAACGATCAAACAATTTTCACTTTATAAAGAAACTAACTTTATATATGATAGCGTATGAAAAACTGTACATATATTTATTTGATATTGTACTGGAATATGACACACATATACATATATACATATATATATATACACACATATATATATACATATATATANNTATATATAGATATATATATATAGATATATATATAGGACAAAGCTCTGATGGATTTTAATTAAAAAAAATCAAGTAAGCACACAACATTGATTATTCAATATTTTTAAGTATTACAACAATAAAACACACAAAATATATAGTTTAAGAAGTCACTTCCTTATAGCTCCATTTTATATTAACAATAGCCAGAAAATTGTAACAATCTACCCAGACCATACAGGGTACCAATAAACCCAAGAGCAACGAGGGTCCAGCTTTGGCCTTTATATCAAACACTGGGTGTATGAAGGAGGGGCAGCACCATTAGACCTGCTGTGTTCTGGTGAAAACCCCTGTGGTCATCCTTATGTCTGTCAGGGTGCAGCACTCAGTAGATATACACTCCCCTCCAAAAGTATTGGAACAGTGAGGCCAATTCCTGTATTTTTGCTGTAGACTGAAAACATTTGGGTTTGACATCAAAAGATGAATATGAGACAAGAGATCAACATTTCAGCTTTTATTTNAAATAAAAGCTGAAATGTTGATCTCTTGTCTCATATTCATCTTTTGATGTCAAACCCAAATGTTTTCAGTCTACAGCAAAAATACAGGAATTGGCCTCACTGTTCCAATACTTTTGGAGGGGAGTGTAGGCGAGATATGAGGCCAGGAGCTTTTGTTGTCACCTTCAAAGAGACCACAAGAGGAGGAAGATCAAGAGCTATCCATTTACACAGAGACCGGCCCCTCAGCTATAGAGCGGCAGATGAAACTGTGATGCCACTGATTTACTGTGGGAGTCTCCTCACAGTCACCTGTATAAAGTAGTCCAGAGATTTCAAGAGAGTAGACTGACTTAGATTACCCTGCAGCTAAAAACCTGGAAACACTTCAGCAAAGGAACAAGATGAAGTTAACATTACAGCAGTGCACTATATATGTATATACACTATATACTGTCTATGATTGGCATGTGTCACAGTGAGAGCTAGTGTCTGACCCACATTAATCTGAACTTTGATCAAGGTGAAACCAAAGCCACAGCAAGCAGAGAGCAGATATTCTGGAGGGCAACAGGAAACGCTGCTCCTTTGCAGGGCTCCGCTGTACTCTATTTCTAGTGACAGTGTATGTTGAGGCTTGTATTCCTCCTAAGCAGTGCAAGGCCCTGAAATAGAGTGACAAGCTGTCTCCATAAATACAGAGCCCCTATGGGGGAACATAATTGCTTTGTGAGCCTATGTCAGCTTTAGGGGCCTTCATAGTGTCCTTCACTTCTGACGGAGGAATCCTATTCCATTCTGTGATCTTGATAACACCACCTTTTATTTCAGCCTGACCCTCTTATTCCACAACGTCACCCTAACACCCAAGCACAGAGGCTAGAGGCTACCTGTGTCCTTTGACCCCAGTGACCCAAACACAAACGAGTAGGGCTCTAAGGTGGTATCATGTAGAGTGACTGTGGTGGGAGGTGGGGGGGGTTGTATATGTGGGACAGGTCAAGGCCTGTCTTTGTTTATGGACAGTGTGTCCGGGGAGGTGGGGGTAAAGCCAACAAGGGAAGAAACAGGTGGGCTGCACTCTTTTAGATTTTCTCAAGGTTGAGGTTTTTTCAAGGACGCTTCAGGCTAGAGTGTCCCGTCAGTCTTGTCTTGTTTTTGTTAACAGAGTTTGTATTCATGACTTGAATTCTTGTCGCTTTGCATCACTCAACTAGCGCTCCTCAAAGGCAATGTGATCGGATGCTGTGATAAAATCACAGCAAATATGATTATGCCTTATGAATGTAATATGTCTGTTAAATGCATTGTTTTATTGGATTCTCCTCAAGTGACAGTGCTGTCTGCATTGTGATATGAAGTAGAGAGCAACACATGATGTCAGCTCCAACAGTTGTTGTCACTGTGTAAGCTTTGTTTCTCATATTGCACCTATTAGTCCCATTCTTGTGTTCCAAAATAACCTGGAAATAAAGCAACCAACCCTCTCAGTCACACCCACTCTGATCTTTTCTCTTGCCCATCGTCATTAGCCTGTAGCTCTGCGCTGCTACCCAGGTCAACCAGGGTATACTGACCCACCCTTCTAGTGCAGATTGCTGTTGCTGTGGAAACATCCTCACTGGGCCCTGCTGACCCCCCGGGGGATGACCCAAGGTCCCGTCTGGGCGGAGGTGGCGGTTTGAGTCGACTGCGTTTGCTAACACGAATGGATCTGGGTGTCCCCATTGGCTCTGGGGGGCAGAGAGCCACCTCACTGCCATTCCTTTCCAGAGCTTCCTCTTGGGAAACAGAGTAGCCATTGTTCCCATTGGTGTTGCCGCTTGGAGGTCCTGGAGAGCGTGGAAGAGTGGAGCGCTCCAGGCAGGGTGGTTCCTGACCTGAAGCAAGCACCCCCCCTCCACAAGAACCCTTGCTGCCTCGCCTCTTCCGGAAACTCCCTGCCTGACTAGCCTCTACCTCTGCATCCTGCTGAGCCAGGGAGGCATTCGGGTCTATTCCTCTAGGAACTCCTCCAGCTGAAAGGAAACACTGCTCTTCCTCATAAATCTTCTCCACCATCATCTTCCTCTTGCTCTTCTGCACCACAGAGCGCTTGATGGCGCAGATGAAATCCAAGACATTTAAGAAAATGGACAGAGCAGCCACACCAAGCATGAAGTTGAGCATCACGGTCTTCTCAGTGGGCCTGGAGATGTAGCAGTCCACCTGGGTAGTACACGGTGGATGCTGGCACAGGAACCTCCTGGGGATGTAGAAACCAAACAGATAGTAGTGAGCTGCCCCAAACCCTGCCTCCAGCAACGTTCTGAAGATCAGGTGGAGGATGTAGGCTCCTGTGAAGCACCGGGTCAACCGTCGCTCAGCCACCAGAGGCATCTTGTTTACAGATGTCTTGCTAAACGGCTCCTGGTGGATCTTGAATGGCGGCAAGGCTTTGCCATGCTCCGAGGAGTTCAGGTCCACAGTGAGGTCATTCGAGACCTTATGGACCACGTAGATGATAAAGATGATGTAGGGGAGACACAAGGTGATGAGCTGCACCAGCCAGAAGCGGAAGAGAGAGATGGGAGAAAATAGATCATAGCACACGTTGGCACAGCCGGGCTGAATGGTGTTACACACAAATCGCTCCTGCTCGTCCTGGTAGAGAGGGTAACCAGCAAAGAGGAGGATCAGGATACGGAGGAAGATCATCACAATGAGCCACACCTTTCCTGAAAAATAAGCACGTTGATATTAAAAATGTGCAGATTTGACAATGAGTCATGAATTAAGGTGTGGAAAATTTTGCAAAGAACTCAAGGCCGCAGAAATCAGCAAAAAGTGCCTGTTTGAGATTTCACCTTGAGCTTTATAGATCTGTTGAAGAAACAACATATTTCACTGCACACAAACATAAAACAGAACTTGTTTTTATTTACAGTTAATGTGGCAGTGAAGTCAACTCACCTATCAAAGTGATGCTGTGATTGACAGAGATAAAGATGACCTCAGAGGCACTTGATCCCGCCATGCTTGCTATGCTCAAGGCCCTCCAAAATCTTCTCGTCCTCCAGTTCCAGGCCACAAGGTAGACCCTTAAGCCAGCACTTCACTCCCTATCCAGCCACTTCTCCTCTTCTCCCCTTACCCTTTCTACCAAGGGGCACAGTGCCTTCCAGTAGCACAATAACCTCCAGGTTGACGGCAGTCAAGCAGCCTCGACAGTCTGACTCTCTCTCTCTCCTAGAAGGAGTATATGTCAGGTTCCGATATGTAAAATCCAATCTGATCCATTTGAGTCAGTGAAAGACTGAAGTAAACCATGTAAATTACCTCTTCCTCTGTCCCCTGCAGACAACTGTCTGTTCTCAGACAACAGAAGACGGGAGCGAGCCCCATTGTGGGTCTATTCTTAACACACTTCCAAAGGCACGTTGCCGTCCTGGCATTGCAGAGATATTTTGGTGCTGCTGGTCGTCCTTACAGGAGAGTAACAAGCCTCCTGGCTTACTCACTCTAAATTGCTGTATTAAGTTCTCAAGCACAATGGCAAGCATGTTCAAACCATCTGCTCCATAAAAATACAGAACTTACTGCTGCATCTCCCAGTGATGAATCAAGATAACTGTGCATGAGATTCTCATGAAATGTAAGTAGGTTGTAAACTGTATTTTCCTGCAGCTGATGACAGTTTATGACTGATAATGACCTACTGAATAGTAAAACTATGTTTGATTATTAATCAGAAGCACAAAAGAAGTTCATATTATGATCAAGGAACCAGATTTACACTGTTAACATTTTTAATGAAATGAGATGAATTGTAAACTTAAAATTAGCTTATCTCCCGTACTTAGTACAGCGTGCAGGGCAAATCTCGCTCATAAAATGATTTTACCGAGAACAAATCTGCTCCTTTTCTCACATGCTGCATCCACCCTCGCTCATGGACAAGGTCTCTGGTGGGACACATGGCTAAAGACAGTTGGCTTGGCTCATAATCACTACAGATCAATGGTCATTAGCACTTCCATACTGGCTCACAGGAAGAATCCCACACGGCTCATTTTGAATGGATGGGAAGGTTAAGATTGGGAATATACAGATGGGTGACAAATTAAAGGAGAAACCAACATAAAGTGTCTTAGTAAGGTGTTGGGCCACCACATGCTGCCAGAACAGCTCCAGTGCTCCTTGGCATTGATTCTACAAGTCTCTGAACTCTACTGGAGGGATGAACACCATTCTTCCAAAAGATATTCCCTCATTTGGTGTTTTGATGATGGTGGTGGAGAGCGCTGTCTAACACGTCGATCCAAAATCTCCCATAGGTGTTCAACTGGGTTGAGATCTGGTGACTGCGAAGGCCCTAGCATATGATTCACATCATTTTCCCACTCATCAAAC